>JANFOE010001621.1:0-290000 GCA_025667525.1 Glebionis coronaria | reverse complement strand
TAGAAACTTCTCGATAAGATATACGATGTCATTATTGTCAACGGACACAAACATGCATGAACTGATGAGATTCAACGTATTAACATAGAGGGAGATGCAGTACTTGTTATGAAGCTTTGATTTACTAACCTCGGATTTTATGGCTAGTAACAAAGAAGCGACATCATCTACCATCAAGATAATTAAGGTAGTAACACGAAAAGCATAAAGTACAACCGCTTTCAAAAGAATTGTACTTAGTTAGTTAACCGGCCCCATATTTAAATGGAAAATGGTATCAACTTTCTTAAGGAAACAGTATCATAGATAATGAATAAGCACCCAAAAAAATCTTCCTTTCTTATAGGAGTTGGTCATAAGGAGGTTGTTCTATGCAAACATCATAATTACCAGTACGAATGGCGGATGGTGCTGCTTTCAAAGATCATGTCGCAAAGCATACATGTAACTTATTAAGCCAATGTACTAGTTGGTCAAGAAGATGCAGTAAAAAGTAATTACAGATCGATATGGCCTTTACAAGTTTTGGCATATCTGTAAGTAAGCCTACACTGTAATTTTTATAACAGTTCCAATGAAAAGTATTTTTCCTCTTGTAGAAACAAACATTTGGTCACTGTTTTCAGTCGGACATTTTGAGCTAAATATAGCGATTTGAAGGTGTTCAGTAAGGGTAAGTTTAGATTTCATGTAATTTTGAGCTTAACTCATAAAGTATAAACGCCAGGAGACCGCCATGAGTGCGCCACCAAGGGGTTTCCATGAATAGACGATCACCAAAGTTTTGAACTATAACTCATAGTAAGCGAGAAATTATTATTATGCTTTCGCTAATGTAATGCTAATCAATGAGAAAAAAGACGAGCTGTAGCAGTGGGTGCGGCTTTGAGACCACCTAGTTTCCTATACGTTTCCTATAACAATTCCACATAAAAAAGCTACACTATGAGTTAATTAATGATATTAAACAGTATCCTAATTTGTAATGAATCTGAAATAGTCTCTTTAGCAGCCAATGCATTTAAATAAAATCATTCAATGATATTTCATAAAATTATAGTTGCTTAAAGGTAAGCCTACACAAGTGAGGTTGTTTCTTTGTGAAAAGGTGAGCTTGCACAAGTAAGTTCGACAGTTTAAGCATCATAGATGCATGCATCATAGGGGGAAATGCATCAAAACACGCTCTTTTTACTTACTCTCTCGAGCATCTTACCATTTTATATGGTTCTAAGATACAATATACAAAAGAAATTTTGTAAAATCTGTCACTATATTGTAATTAAAGTAGAAAGCATACCATTACTTGAAAGTACAAATTCCGATAATATGTCCTCGTCTTCAAAGCCAAAAGTAACTTCTCATGTGGAACATTAGGGCGTAAAGGTGTTTCACGATTCTGCCAATATAATCGTTATTACCCTCAGTATCTTGCTTCAAATGATCCTTGATATCAAAAGAAAGCCTGCATTTTAATCCGGTACCCATAATAATCCTTGATATCAAAAGAAAACACCCAAACTTTTACCTCACATCAGGATAAACACACAAATGAATTATCAACTTTTGGAACCAAAATACTTACGCATGTCAAACACCATTTAGACAAACCGAGAAAAGGATCGATGCCCTTTGTGTGAAAGAACGCATTTGAGCAGAATAGAAGAAAACAGGTTTTCACTATGAACCAAATTAACTCATTGATCAGTGAATGGGTCAAAAATGAGACCTATAGAGTAACAGATTATTGCACACACAAAGATGTATATTAGTTGATCCGTCGATGCATTCAAATTAAGTTTATAAGTCAATAATGTTACATATGATTGCAGTTTGGTATAGGTGAGCCTGAACATGTGAGGTTAAATTAAAAAATTGTATCAAAAACAACATTATAGATATAAAAAACAACATTAAAAAGAAAACAACATTATAACTTTACCATAAAACGTTACGTTTACAAAATAAAAGTGTTTTATGAGTTGTTATATACTCGAAAAAGGTATGATGAAGCTTCACCTTATCTATTCTATGGCATTATTGTTAACACTGCTTGTATAAATTAAAGAGTTTGGATCAAATAAAGACGCAACTTTAAACACAAACGAATAACTGGTTGTTCAATCCAAAGTGTGCCTGGAATCTCAGTTGGTGAGATCTAACAGAAATATGTCATGTGAGAAATGAAAGGTTTTTGAATATAAAGCAAAAAAAGGTTGTACGGAGTTTAGCTACCTTACAACCAAGCTTATGTACGTCAGTACTAAGTCTTTAGGTTACACAGTTGCAAACTGTACCAAAGAAAACAAATACCATTTTTCAGATAGATGAATTGATTAACCTTGGTTGATTTTTAGATATACATACTGCACATTTATCGATCTATAAAACCAATACTAACTAACCTTTTACACTTTTGAATTTCGAATTCAAAGTCACTTCCTGCACAAATCACAGATTATTATCGAATTACAAAGAGAAAACTAATCAACCTTTTATAATTTTGGATTCCAAATTGGAATTCATTCCCTGCATAAATCCTAGAGTATATCTCCAACAATATGGAAAGGTGAACCATGCTCTTTTGCAACAGTAAATAGACGAAAAACAACTTTAATATTGTATTGGTAGTATTAAATATGTACGGATTCTTGTTCACCAAAACCAAATTCTGTAATTTAATAGTCAGATTGTTGGTTCTAGCTTATGGTCTTTTCCAAAAAAGAATTATTGGAAATTAATGTAGCGCATATGATAGCTAAATATACCAATTACAACGTAATTTTTGAGCACATACCAAAACCATTCAATAATAACTTGGGTTCCGAGCACGAAGCAATCTATTGTCGATAATCATAAAAATAATCAAACATTCATAAAAAAGTACTATAGTAACCTAACAGATATAGTTACCGATTGGTAGTGTGCTAAAAAAGCCATGAATATGTTCTCCATCAGCTACAATCTAAAAAAGTGGCAGAGTTGATAAAAACTCACATTCAAAACATGTACATCATCCATATACATATAGCATTTGATTTTAATTTCAAAGAATACCTCTGGTATTCTTCAAAACATGTTCACCTCCATCAGCATAGCATGTAGGCGGCTGAGATCGTGTGTCCCTAAATTATTAGGGTCACGATAGTGTTTATATACCCCGTGCGGATGGGCCTTATGCCAACATCATATCAGAGGTTCGTCTTGGAGGACACTGTGACTTCCCCATTGTGCAAGATTCATCTGGTCATAGATAACGAAATAATTAAAACGGTTACTAAAATTTGGAAGGAAAAGTCACCACATTAAAAATAATTATTGCATATACCTGTTATCTTTCTGCTTGAGGAGTTGAATTTTTGTTGCATCACCTTGATACAACGCAACACCTGATCGCAGACCCCGAATGTATATACAGTAAAGCTAAAATTTGAAGTTCACTTACCTCGAACGCCTCATTTGTCATACAAATCCTGGAAAACATAAAATATGTACACAATTAAAACAAAAAAATGAAGTCTCTATAATAATATATAAAAACTGAAGCTTAAAATAAGAGAGAAGTAGACGACATCTTGCCATCAACCTTGCCCAAACATACCTAATTGGTTTTATAAAGTGTACAATGACTCGAATCATGCACAAATAGACTCGATTAAATCTATTTTGGTAGTTCGAGGCTTAGATAAGTGACCAATCGGATATGTGGATATATACACTATGGCTGCAAACCCACGAAGCTGCCGCGACAAAAGACATATAATTTGAATTCTGATCGGATCTGGTGATATAGGGTCATATATTATCATCATCGCCTTTCATAACCTTCCAAAACGTACATGACCACATCGTTACTTATATTTTAGGTAAATCATATCCCGTCGGATTGGTATTTTTTCCTACAACATCGGTGTAAAGGGAATACACCCGCCATGGCTGCGACCGAACAGGTCACCATGCCAACGGGCAGACAATCTCACCTTTAGCGAACGACCTAGCCTAATTATATCTTGTTATAATCTTTTGTCAAACACCATTGATTGTAGCAACAAAATATTTTATAATCAATATCTAATTTTGATTTTAACGGCGCGTAAACATGAGCAGAAAATGTGTGCAAACCAAATGCCAAAATCATAAGCAAGGCCAAACCATAAAATGTATAATGGGCCGGAAGCTTCAAAGTAAAGTATAAACCAACAAATATATGAATCACAGATCCCACAAACATATTTTAGTCACACCAAGTCTCCTTTTTTTCTCTTACACCGTTTAATCCTGTTTTGCAGGTCAACGGACTTTTATAAATAAAAGCAAATCAATCATTAAATAGGTCATAATATAGAATATTGTAAAAATCAATAGCGGCATACCTGTGTCACTATCCTTCAATATCATACATTATAAAACCCTATCCGCCCTATGATTGTGACAACAAACAAATAAATAATCTATGTTTGACAACAAACAAACAAATAATCTATGTTTGACAATAAGACTGTAAAAATTAGGGTTAGTGATGAAACCGTGTTTTATCGTTATTTACGATACGTGATAATCGATCGGGGTTGGGTTGGGTTGTTTTCATGGGTGATAGGAATGATTATATATGTCTGTCAAAGTTTTATTTTAAGCAAGTAATAACGTTAGAATTTGAAAGCCCAAAACTTAAGCCCATGGGATTAGTGCCCTGATAGATGACGTGGCAAATCCCTCCTCTTATATATATATTAAGATATATATATATATATATATATATATATATATATATATATATATATATATATATATATATATATATATATATATATATATATATATATATATATATATATATATATATATATATATATATATATGTAAATATATATATATATATATATATATATATATATATATATATATATATATATATATATATATATATATATATATATATATATATATATATAGAATTAGGATCAAATGAGAACTTTTTAAAGTTGTAAAAGTAAGAACCAAATGAGAAATTGACAAGTGTAACATAAGTTTTTAATAATATCAAAATAAATAATTAGATTATAAGGGTATTTAAGGTATTTTTACATTTATCCCCATCCCTAAATAGTTTCCTCATCCCTCACATCTCATAATATCAAACAGCCTCTTCAAATTTATTCTCCTCACTCCTCTAATTTTCCGGCGACCACATCTCTCCCTTCATTTTCCAACGACTATTTTACCAACAACTACTACCGTGTCTCTCAACAATACCCATCATTTATTTGAATAACAAAAAGAACTACCAAGATCCGTGTGCCGAACACGTTTTAGCTTAGTTTTTGAGGTCTCGATCAGATCTATGTCTCGAATGAACCCTTGTCTCGAATGGATCGTGTCTCGAACCAACCAAGATCCACGATTCGAACAACCAAGATCTATCGGAGTTTGATGACTTGTACCGAAGTATTATGGTGGTGGCTGGTGTTGCGGATGTATCAAACATAATGGTGGTGGGCTGATGTTAGGGGGGCTGATGCACCATGTACCAAATTTAACCTTGTCAAATAATGTGTCGCTGATGTCATGTATCGAGTATAACACATGGAACACGTCACTGATGTACCACTGCTTCGCTGATTTACTATTGCTTCACTGATGTACCATTGCTTCGCTGATGTATCGGAGGCTAATGGTGGAGGGTTGATGGTAGTGTATTGATGCAACGTGTACCACCGGTGGTGCTAATGGTGATCGCTTGATGCACAAAGCGAGATGTATCAATATTAGAAACTACGTATTAATGGTAGTGTATTGATGCAACGTGTACCACCGGTGGTGCTAATGGTGATCGCTTGATGCACAAAGCGAGATGTATCAATATTCGAAACTACGTAGTTAAGATTTGTTTTGATCTGTAAGGAGTATAACTTTTTGATATGTTCAATTTATATTATTTAATAAAAAAGTCACAATAAAAAAGTCACAATAAGGTAATGTAGTTTCTAAAGGCACGTATGGGTGTAAAAGTTGATTACATTGTACGTAGTAATAAATATGTTATTTGTTGGTGATTCTATGATTTGATGTACCAATGTTTGTTAAAATGCATGTATCTCTATTTAACAATAGCGTAATATGTATAAAACAAAAAATTTATCAATTATAAAATACATATTAAGTGTAGAAAATGGTGAAAATAAAAGTCTTCAAAAATTATTGTAATAATTCTCCAAATTGCCCTTGAAATTTTATTTGGCTACTTAAATATCTCTCATTTAATGATAATTTAATCTAGCTTCAACTAAATAATCTAACGGTGCATATGAGCTCTCATTTTAATAACTTTAAAAAATCTCTTACGTTAACCTCCCTCTCTCTCTCTCTCTCTCTCTCTCTCTCTCTCTCTCTCTCTCTCTATATATATATATATATATATATATATATATATATATATATATATATATATATATATATATATATATACATATATATACATGTATAGATACATATATATACATATATATATATATATATATATATATATATATATATATATATATATATATATATATATATATATATATATATATATATATACATATATATATATATATATATATATATAAATATATATATATATATATATATATATATATATATATATATATATATATATATATATATATATATATATATATATATATATATATATATATATATATATATATATATATATATATATATATATATATATATATATATATATATATATATATATATATATATATATATATATATATATATATATATATATGTGGATTTGAGATCATATGAGTATTTTTATGATCGCAAAAATAAGAACTTAATAAATGAATGACAAGTGGATTTTTAGCTATTAAAACATTGAAAATTAAATGTATAACAATAAGGGCATTTTAGGCATATTATATATTTAGCTTTAAATATACCCTTTAACCTAATAATACCACCAGCCCCATCTTATTTTCATCTCTCCTATCTTTCCTCCGTCACATTTTAATCTTCTGACAACCGCACCACCGTAGCATCATCCAAAATAAATTCATATTTTTAGATGAGAATCATTTTTATATATAAAATATCATATACGAGCATGTGTCATGTCATTTTTGTATATTAAAATCAATGCAATGTTGCTCTTCATTATTTGTATCCTTTTATATGTATATTTATGATGATATTGTCATAAGGTTTCTTGTTTACTTTTAAATCAATATCGTTTTCAGATCTGATTTGTCAGAGTTTGCCACGACATCACTTGTTGCTACTGGAATAAGATGTAGGCAATACATGTACCAGAATGGGCTACTCTAGTTTTGATATATGTATAAAGAACCAGCCGTACTTTGGGTAACACGCCACATATCCGGTCGGACTTAGGATTGGTGTACCATTGTCTAATGGTGGGGAGCCAATGTTAGTGGGCTGATGCACCATGTATCGGTGTACCATTGTGTCATGGTGATGAGCCGACGGTGGTGAGCTGATATTAGTGCGCTGATACAATATGGTATGTGATGCACATAACTACCATGTATCGGTATCGTTGATGTATCGGTGTGCCATTGTCTAATGGTGGTGAGCCGACGTTAGTGAGCCGATTACTGGGCTGATACAACGTGGTATGTGATGCACACAACCTCCTTTGTATTGGTACCAATGATGTATCGGTGATTCGGTGTACATGGGCTGATGCGCCATGTAGATGTCGCTGATGTTGGTGGACTGGTGCATAAAATGAAGTTTTATTCGATGTACTAGAGATTAGTTGGGGATTTATATAAGATTTCCAGACGGGATTGTTTGTTTTAAATATGTTTGTAGTATTGTATTAGCTCTTACGAGTTCGAATTAGATTAATTAGAGAAGCTCCAATATAAATAGTTGGGTCTGTTTGAAAGAGATGTATGTGTAACCGATTTGTATCACTTTGTATATTTGTTGATTTTACAATACCGAAACCTGCGCAACACTGTTTGTGTTTGTTAACATCACGTGTATCTCTACTTCACAAAAAAATTGTAAGTTAAATATAAAAGTAAAAATGTATCAATTATAGTATAAGAATAAAAATGTATCAATTATAAAAATACTAAATGTTAGTATAAAAACTGTGTATAAAATTTATTCAAAAAATACAACTAGAATTCTCTAAAATACCCTTATAAGTCTATTCAATTAATTGAATTTCTTTCATTTAATGTTCACCAAATCTAATAACAAGTAAGAGATCTAACGGTTCATATTAGTTCTCATTTTAATAATTTTAAAAAATCTCTCACATTAACCTCCCTATATATATATATATATATATATATATATATATATATATATATATATATATATATATATATATATATATATATATATATATATATATATATATATATATATATATATATATATATATATATATATATATATATATATATATATATATATATATATAATATATATATATATATATATATATATATATATATATATATATATATGTGTGTGTGTGTGTGTGTGTGTGTGTGTGTGTATGTGTGTGTGTGTGTGTAGGTCTACGTAATCCTTGGATTATCTAATATGTGGAATGATCTAAATAGAGAGAGAGATAGATGAAGATCTAGAGAGAGAAAGTAAAGAGAGGCTGGAGAGAATGAGAGAATATTTGAATAGATATGTGAGAATGTGAGAACCAACCCCTCCTAACATGCTAGGAAGAGGTATATATAGCTCAGCCTACATGTGGGCTTTGTGGGTTATACTGTTACATACTAGATCACGAGCCTATACTAGATGTATCTCATTGGAGTGACTGATCCTTCCTAAATACGTAAAAATGTATTTCCAACAAAATCCCCCCAAGGGAGGTCGCTCCAAGAGACAAACTCCTAAATAGTCTATAGCTCATGATCTATGTTAACTATGATGTGACCGAGACTTTCTTTGGAATTTCGTATTTCCAACAATCGGGAGGTCACACCATTTTACAAAATCTTAAACCTAGCATACTATGCTTGAGCCTTCGATCTTGTTCTTGTGAATATGCTGATGTGATCTTTGACTTTAGTTTTGAGCATGTTTCCTTACCTTGACCTTGTGCATTCATCACTTGTGATATTCGCCTCCTCTTGACTTCATGTTCCACATACTTATACCTTTACAAATTCTTGAAAGCTTTAGAGTTTGATACAGCGGAAGACTTGACTTTTAGACTTTCTTGAATTTGTTAAAGTATTAAGTGCAGACAGTATAAGCATGTGGCGACAATTGCTTCTGGATTGTACACCGCAACGCCACCTTCTTGTTACGATGCATAAGATAGTTAGCAACAAAACATATACATGGATGAAATGGCCTTGAACATTTCATTCTAATTCGGTAGCATTTTACATCCGGTCGGTGAAGACCACTGAATGATATGTAAAATATCGTACTTGTGGCAGGTAGACTTAATTAAAAATCTCTTTGACAAGATTTTGAGGGTAAACTCATTCTCTTTACTCGACCGTCCAAAGCTGGCTGTGAACGTAAAGAGTGAATCATTTGGATAAAATTATCCTCATGATTGAAACTGTCAATTCATATACCTGGAAAAAGTGGAATTCAATTAAGAATCGCCACCATCGTTCCTTTCCAATTGTCACAATCTTGATTCACTAGAAGGATTTCTATTCGTCACTGTAAATACTTAATAGTATTACACTGAATGTTCTGGCAAGATCATTAAGATATTGCGTAGAGGCATGGAACGTGTTTAAATTTAGTTAAGAATGAAACCACTGTTGCTTTCCAGTTATCACTAGTTTGATTCATAAAGAATCGCACAAGTTACCTACCATGAGCTTTTTGATATTCGCTCAATAGGATTTCCATCTTTATTGTAAATACTTTCGTATTACTCGGATGTTCAGGCAAGATCATGAAGATTTTGCGTAGGACTCTTACTATCTTTCTTACTTTTCACTGGGTGTGAATAAGCAAGGAATTATGAAAGTATGTTCTAATGGATATTTGATGATCTCAAATGGCTCTAGACTCGATCGTGTATTTTGGATTTTAGTGATCGGAGGCTGAGAGGAGTGCCACCATTTCAATATCAATATAACCGAAGTGAATAAATCGGTAGATAATGCGTTGTCTCCGTGTGAATAAAACAAATACCTTTTGAGAGATATCTAAGTTAGCTAGGATGGGTTGTGCATTGCGTCACTGGGTCCATGATGTCTATCTTCAATAACATATGTGTTGACCTGGTTTCTGCCTAAGGTTGTAAGGAGGGCTTCTTTCTTTTCACTCTTTATCTTTCCAATTCTTTTTCAATCTTCAACCCTTCAATGCTTACCAATACGTCATAACTAGCACCTTGTTGTGATTGATCTAGTGCTAACTTAAGTACTTGGTTGGCATTCAGCTACATTAACAATCTTTCTCCATCTTTCCTATGGACTACTATTTCTAGCTATGGAATTTCCTTAGGAAGATTCCTCCAGTTCTAGAAGAATAATTGGACTTAACCTATCCTACCATCCTTATGTCACCACAATAGTCACCATCATGAAATAGATAGGGTATGGGTAAGTATACTTCACCATGAAATCCATTTTGAACTACAAATCCATTTTGCTCCCCCTTAACATATGCCGCGATATTCGAAAACATTTCACATATGTTGGGATCACCCAACACATTAAGTCAAACCATTATTGATCTCAATATTAAATCACATTCTCTCCCCCATATGAAAAGTATTAACCCAATCGATGTTTTTAATATCAATTGATTTAATGAAATTTCAAGAAAATTTAGGAAGAAAAATGAAAATCCAATTATTTTCATGAATGACACAAGCTCCACCTCAAATTAATGAGGGTGTACTTGAAACGTAAATTAAATACCTTTTAGACAAAAGTGTAAGGTACTTATCACGTGCAAAGATCATAAATGATAATATATTCACAAGATTGATAATTTGCGAGGTTGGACCTGAATGATGAGAACATCATGTGATAAGATCACGTGGTTCTTGTTCACAAATGTTGGTCTCCCCTATAACGTCTGAAGTTATTTCTTGACATCACATGTACGATTGGTATCATTATCTTGACCCAATTTTTGAACTTGGCACTTTCAGCATCGAAGATTATGAATGCTTGACAATTGCTCCCCCTCAATTGTTGACCCGTGTTCTATTGAAAGAGTTGTATTCGTCGTTTGAGTAGTCGCATCATCGAGTATGTAGATACTAATTGTAAATTGCTACGACTTGTGGAGATGCTAACTTCATAAAAACAAGATTTCTCTCGTTTTAACAAATAAATGCACTGATGCGTACATATATTAGTATTAGATTGTGTTATTACGTAAACACAATCCCTTACATGATTATAAAGTAAACCATGCCAGAGAAAATAATTCCCGTTGTTGAGTCAAAACTTTCCGGTGGAATGCTTGACTTTAATGTGAATAGCGGGTTACTATCTGAAGTAATAGCAAGCCAAATTGAGCATGTTTTAAATTATTTAAACTTCTGCTCGAACTTTATTTACAACCCCGTGACATTATTCAACGACATTTATAGGATCGTAAATATTATGGATTCCAGAAGACGTGCTCTTTTTATCAAAACATTGTTGAAAACACAATTTTGAAAGATTTGGAAAAACCTTTCAAAAAATTCTTGAAAAATTGTGTTCAACGGTTTTGAAAACCAATTACTTGAGCTTAAGATTTTGAATATCTTACTGAATGTGCTCAAGTTTGAGAAGTTGTAAGCTTCTCGTTGTGAGGATAAGTTTATCATTAAAGATATACTTTCCTTTTAACTGAAGAACGAGTCCTAAGCTGACATTTACTTAGAAGTCGTTTCTCATGAGCTTGAAAACTTTTGAATGTTTTAACGGAAAGCTCATGACCGAGAAAGATGAATTTCTCGTTATGAGGAATAGTTCTCTTATTTAAAAGATACACTTTCCTTTATGAGCTTAAAACTTGGAATGTTTTAATACAAGCTCATGACCGAAAAAAATTAATTTCTCGTTACGAGGATAAGTTTATCATTAAAGATAAACTTTCTTAAAATCGAAGTCCGAGCTACAGTCTGACATTTAACTGTAAGTCATTTTGCATGAGCTTAAAACTTCGAATGTTTTTAATATAAGCCCATGCCCGAGAATAATTAATTTCTCGTTGTGAGGATAAGTTATCACCAGCGATAAACTTTCCTTTCTTTGAAGATTGGGTCATCGTCTGCCATTTAACGACGAGCCATATACACGAGCTTAAAAACCTTTGAATAGTTTTAATGTAAGCTCGTGCCCGAGAAAATTTAATTTCTCGTTTTGAGGGTAAGTTATCGTTGCATAGATAAACTTCTCTTTATTTGAAGTACGGGTCATCGTCTGTCATTTAACAATGAACCAATAATTGTAAGCTTAACTGCAAATCCCATGAGACACTTGTTTCTCCGATATCTGCTTCTTCAGCAACCAACTCTGATAATGTCCTTAGTTGAACGGTATACAACAATTGGACCGTTTGTTTCTTGTTGAACGTTAACTTTGGTACCTGCATTCTTATTTGGAGTTTGTATGCTTCCATGTGGGTTAGCGATATCTATTTTAGAACCATATGGGGGTTCACAATTGTCTTTTCTTGTGCCAGAGGCGACCTGAGGAGATGGATCACTAGGCTTAAGTGATTGATCATCCTTTTGAGTTTCCTCCCTAGTAGTCTTGGTAGGATTAGAGACTATCCTAGTTAAAGGGAAATCATTTCCTACAAGAGTGAAAGTTCTACCAGTGGGACGCCACACTTTACCAATAGGTTTGATTCTAGCTAACCACTGGGATTTAACTCTAGCACGGGAGTTCACCTCATTAAGGAATTTCTTGAAAAAAAAGTCATGATTTGCCTTAAAGACACATTTCCTCCATGTTCTACATATAGCATATTTAAAGTCCGAGTAAGATCTAGAATTCCTAGATTATTGATTGATGCTCCTAGGATATGACATGCTACGGTTAGCGGTGTTCGGTAATCTAGAAGGCATCTGACTAGGTTTGAAATGTCTGTTGCTTACTTGTGTATTTTTCTTAGCTTCCGTTAGACCAAATTTATGGCAAATGTCATTTGAACTAGTTAGAGACGTGTTCTTTGAACTATGTCTAGGGAGGCTAGATGCAATCATGTGATTAGGTCTTGCAAAAGATGTTCTAGTCACATTGGACCTAGTTGGTGGAGTGACTAGTCTGGAAAGATGAACCAAATCAACTTGGGAGGAAAAACTCGGTCTCGAGGATTTTTGTCCCTTATATCTAAATGCAGTCGGTTGTCTAGCAGACTGATTTTGAGGCGGTTTCCCCAAGATTGATGGTTTTTCAAGCTTAGTGTCCGCACTAGTTCCTTTAGTTTTCCTCAACTCATTTTTCAGAGCAGCTATTGCAAAAACCTTTTCCGGAACTTGATCCTTTAATGTCTCGTTCTCTTTGAATAATTTATCTTGGGATGCCAACTTAGATTCTAGCAATTTAATTTGTTTCAAAAGATTATCCCTTTCAGCTTTAGAATCTTAAATTTTGTGATCCAGTTTTCGTTCAAGAACAACGTTTGACTTTTCAAGTTTTTCAAAATATGTTTCAAACTTGTCAGTTCTCTTAGAAAATTTTAGTTTGGCATCCTCAAGATCTTTAGATTGTTGAGCTAAAACCGTTTCAAGATCTATTATTTTGGAATCAAAATCAGTTAACGAAGCAGTCATAAAGCATTTAGCATTCTGAAC
Source organism: Glebionis coronaria (assembly GCA_025667525.1). Classification (NCBI taxonomy): domain Eukaryota; kingdom Viridiplantae; phylum Streptophyta; class Magnoliopsida; order Asterales; family Asteraceae; genus Glebionis; species Glebionis coronaria. The sequence continues at coordinate 276,208 of JANFOE010001621.1, read as the reverse complement.
AATCTCTCCGCCATTATGACTCACATCGGATAAATCAGAAGTGGTATAATTGTTACTCTTTTCCATCCCATGTTTGTCATAATTAAGTTCAGAATGCTCAACATGTTGTATATCATTGATACATTCATCGGATATGACATTCAATTGTACCATATTTGTAGGCACTTCTTCATATACGGGTAAGGTGTCATCATAAGAGAAGTCTGTATCATTCCCTGACATGCTTCTTGTATCATGCTTTGCTCCTAATTGCTTGCTCTTTCAATCTTTAGTCTCTAAATTGTTAACCGTATGACCATTCTCTTCTTGCATATGCATCATAGAATCTTGCACTCCACGACCATATGCTAGTTGAAGTTGTGATCTTTTTTAAATCGAAGATGACACTGATGTCATGTATTTCAATAGTGTACCACGGAAATCTTGAACCTTGGTATGTGTGTCTCGAAGAAACGACTGGCAGATCTCAGAATCTTCATATTTAATGATATTTAATAGTACGAAGTGCGTAAATTGTCTCACGAGGACTTTATGTGACGATGCAGAGTGATCAAATTATTCTTTGAAGAGGTGCTCTTGTGGTTCAAGTGGAAAAACATTAAATCGATAAATGTGTTACGATCATGACCAAAGAGGGCCACAAAGTCTCGTCCTACCTTGAGCTTCGTAATAGTCATAAGATGAAATTTCACTACACCAAATGAATTTTTTCCACTTTCTCTAGCGTTGTATTGCATTTGATGCAATTCTCCCTCTTGAGATGTCGAATTCAATGGTTCTATTGAAGTTCGATGAAGGTAAGGATTACTTATCGATCGAGCAATGAAAGAAAGTAATTGTGTTTGTTGTTGTAGAAACTAATCGTGGAGAAACTGAGAAATAAATTCGTGAGATTTTACAAACCACCGATTAAACCGTAAATATTCCAAAGGTCGTGAGTTAAAGATGAGAAAAGTTGTTGAAATCCCCTAATAATGTGTTCTTGAGAAACCAAAAATTTCAAGACCAAATAACTCAATCACGTTTTTGAAAAATCTCGCAATATTTGTGAAGATTTCGCAATATAGAAGATCTTGGAATTCTTTGGAAGATCTCGCAATGTTCCAAATCAAAGATCTCATAATAAACAGATAAGAACAGATCTTGCAATATCCTTAAACTCAAAGATCTCACAATAATCTAGAATGAACAGATTTAGCAATATTCACCCAACTTTACGCAATAATCAAGAATTAAAGGATTTCGCAATAACCAATGTTTTGAAGATTTCGCAATATTCACAGAACTTTTTGCAATAATCAAGATTAAGGTATTTCGCAATATTCAGAAAACTTTTGGCAATAATCAACATTAAGGGATTTCGCAATATTCAGCCAACTTTTCGCAATAATCAAGATTTAGGGATTTCGCAATATTTAGTAATCTTTTCGCAACAACTGAATTTTAAAACCCTAATTATTGCGAAATGTATGATGGAAAGGTTACGCAATAACTAGATGAATTTCTCAATATTCTGGAAAAATGTACTTTTTCGCTTAAATCGAGCCAAACGCCCCAAAATTTTGTGTTTTTGGACGATCCAAAGTAACCAAATCCCTACCACAACTATGTAGGAGATATCCAAAACACTTTGGACTACAATAAACACGAAAATATTTTGGATCTTGGATATTTAGCTCAATAACTCACGAAATCTCTATAACAAACACAAAAACAAACCAATCAACCCATGGCTCTTGATACCAATTGTAGGTCTACGTAATCCTTGGATTATCTAATATGTGGAATGATCTAAAGAGAGAGATAAATGAAGATCTAGAGAGAGAAAGTAGAGAGAGGTTGGAGAGAATGAGAGAATATTAGATTAGATGTGTGAGAATGTGAGAACCAACCCCTCCTAACTTGCTAGGAGGGGGTATATATAGCCCACCCTACATGTGGGCTTTGTGGGTTATACTATTACATGCTAGATCACGAGCCCATACTAGATGTATCACGTTGGAGTGACCGATCCTTCCTAAATACGTAAAAACGTATTTCCAACAATATATATATATATATATATATATATATATATATATATATATATATATATATATATATATATATATATATATATATATATATATATATATATATATATATATATATACTAGCGTCGTAACCCGCCCAACGGGCGGGGTCGTTTTTTTGTTTTTCCAGAGGGTTTATTGTTTATGCGGTTTCAATTTATTGTTTTGTTAATTTAAAATTTAGCATATTTAGTTATAGTATACGCTTAAGTAACGTTAAAGGTTTGTTAAAAATAGGTTTTGTTAATTATAAATTGAATCTGATTTTAATTAAGAAATTCTTAATATTTTAAAAATTTTAAAGTCCAAATAATATAATTTGTAACGGAAAGTTATTTAAACCAATATCAATATTAAGCTGCTGAAGAGGGAAAGAAATCAAGTTTGTGTTTTTTTGGCGAGGACCATAAATTGTCAACAATTTTGAGGATATAAAGTTACAAAGTTAACCCTGCACTAAAATTATCTTAGTTTTAAAACTTCGTTTAAATTACTAAATGTCACAAATAACTTAGTTCGTAGATAAAGTCAAAATCAACACATCCTAATGATTCCCTGCATTTTTTAGTTTAAGATATTGTATTACTTGGACGATTCCCTATGAAAGTTATAGTAAAAATAATATAGAATAACTTTTTTTTATAAAGAAGCTGGTAAGATTAGGATACCTAAGTTTTAACTTTTGGGTTAGCTTTAGTTAATCGAATAGCTAAATTAATAGACAACCGTGTTATATCTACTATGAAGGTTGTCTTTAAAAACAAAGAATCATGTACCACTCTTGTCGTTGGTTAATAAGAATCATATCTTTTATCTTATATGTTTGACTCGGGTTTCAACATTCTATCACTTGTAGTAAAAAATATTTATTCAAGGAATACTAAACATAGAAAAGATAAATAATGTTGTTAAAAAATATCTAAAGTAATATAAAAAAACTGAAGTCCTGCACAGTAATCATTTTAGTTAAATATTACTACAAACCATTCTTCTCCTTCTTTATACATTGGAAAAATGAGCTACAATAAGCCATTGATAAGCCGGCTTTCTTGTATATACGCATAACTATGTTTTAGTAGTTAAAGTTATTAGTTTTTTTAAAATATTCAATAGTTGTAATGTATCTTTTTATATTTTAGTAGTTTTTATTAGTTACTTTTAAATAAAAAAAGTAAACGAATTTTCACACTTATATTTGTTGGAAGTAAAAAGTCTACGCCTTTAAATATAAAAAAATTATACTCCAGTTTATACACACTTGCAAGAGTGGACCTATTTGTAACACAAAATATCGCACACTTCACAGTTGCACCCAACCACATGTTAACTTTAATCTAAAATGAGTAATTCTTCAAAATTAGTAAGTGCCACAAAGATTTCTGAAGCTTAATTATACGTATTTAGGTAATGCAAGTCATGTAATCTGCACTAAGAGTCGCTGCATCCGCTAGTAAGAACCATTGCCATCTTTCAGTCATAAGGATGTTCAATGTTGACTTATCTATTTGCATTTTAGGATGCACATTTGTACTAATTCCATTATATCACCTTATCTTCTTGGTCCTGTTAATTTTAATACAAATCCGTTCATGAAAAACAAAAGGTTTTAGTTGAGAAAACCTATATGTATTTCAACGATATGCCAATTACCTTTTACACTGGTCCAAAACTGTTGTGTTTGTTTTTAATCTGAAACATCACGTGCTTTTACTTTTAGGGGTAGACGTAGTGACTACTATAAATACTGAAAGTGTTTATTGATTGTCTGACCATTACAAACACATCATATCTACTTATAATAGAACATGGCTTAGAAAATAAGTTAACATAAACCTAAGCCCTAATGGGCTCAAAGCCCATAGGCCAATAATGACTCGTCTAATACTCCCCGCAGTTTGAACAGGAGCAATTTGGACGGACAAACCGGAATAAATGTTGAAAGTCGCATCTTCTTTTCTTCACCTTTTTTTGTTTGATTGGGCGGAAGCATTGTATTTGGCTGCATAGTTGGTTATTGCTTGCGGCATCATCCTTTTGCGTGACGATTTCTTTTTTTCGTCATGGCTTGCTTTGCGTTTAGAAGGGGGCGGCAATTTGATGATCAACTTTTGTTGTCAACAACAATGATCTTTGACAATAAAAACAAATAGATGGTGAAGAAAAAAAAACTATATATAGTTGATTGATGGCAACTCAACATTTTTTTACGGCTAGGGTTTAGGGTTTATGAATAACATCGAAAATAAAATCCAAAATAAAAGAAAAAACAATAAAGCGGAAAATAAGGAGGATCCTTCCGGATCATCGACATGTTGGCCGATGACCGGAGGATAGCAATTTTTTTTTTGTAAATCTAACCTGCTCTTGATAGCATGTAAAATACTGAAAGTGTTTATTGATTGCCTGACCATTACAAACACATCATATCAATTTATAATAGAACATGGCTTAGACAATAAGCTAACATAAACCTAAACCTTAATGGGGTCAAAGCCCATAGGCCAATAATGACTCGTCTAATACTCCCCGATTACATCGTAAACCCATAGGTGATATTGTATTACTCATCACAATTTATAGATTACAAAACCCTAATGTACTCAAAGCCCATAGACCGGGCTTAGGCTTTTATTTATCCTCTAACACTCCCCCATAGTCCGAGCGACGAAATCGCGAAAGCTCGGACTCTAGTAGAAAACAAAACAAAACAAAACAAAAAACCCAAAATAAAATGGGATAACCCAAAGTATCCCCTATTCTATTTTTTCTACGGATAACCAAAGTATATGAAGGATAACCAAAGTACCCCAAATTGTTCATGCAGACTCAAGATATATCTATCTATCAAAGATGACAGACTCAAGGTAATACCTATATCTATCTATCGAAGATGACAGACTCAACCTATATCTATCTGTAGAAAACCAAAATTCGTCTCGAAACTTGATACCTTAGATTCGACATCAACAAAATCCGTCTCGAGAATTAATACCCTAGATTCGACGAGAAACATAAAAAGAAAAAAGAAAAAAAAACTAACTACAACTTTTGTTTTTAGAGACTTACAACTATTAAGAACTTAAAAGATAAAAGAAACCCTTTAATAAAGAAAGAAAAAAATAATCAAGATCCTATGTCGAGCAGCCCCACGATAATAAGCAGAAGTGATAAGCATAAACCTTTCTTGACCAATAGTATTCCATACCTTTACCTACGGTTTCACTCCTTTACCATCAATTTCAACCACATGCGACATAAAGAAACAAAGTAACTAAATCCACAATTGTAGAATAGTGAGGGTTTAATTAGGTGCAACAAAATTGTTTTCTTTTTAAGGGTTTCAGGATCGGTGTTTTATTCATAAGAGGGTTAATGTTTGCCAAGGTGGTTTATGGGAGGCAGTGGTGATGGTGCTGCGATGGTATTGTGATGGTATTCAATGGATCCGGATGAGATCAAAGCAAAGGTGGGTTTTTTTTGACGGGATGGTAGAGCAACGGCGGCTAATCATTGGTCTCAAAATCTTTATGGAATCGGTTTAACATCAAGTGTTCCTATTCCTAAAATATAGATGATATGATTATCAGTAGGTTGTGTTTGTATTTAATACCTGCAATATGACAACTCGGACCTATAATTAAAACCTTAACTGTGAACCTGAATGCACTACATGTGACAAAGATTTCTCACGAAGACATAATAGTATGTGCCAAATGAATTAGCCAATTCATATTTGCTTGTGACCCCTTGCACTAACACAAATTTAGCTTCACCTTGGTTATTTATCCGTACATTGGTTTGTTATATTGCCCAGTCATCAGAATTAAGAACATAAATTATAGAATTGTGTCAAGTAATGATCTTAATAGCAAACTATAGATCCAAACGGTAGCCAAATATGTATAGTCACGCTATTAAAGAACCACTTGCAACTTGTTCACATTAAGCATCTTAACTTTCTACCTCGAATCATGAAAAGGTCCAAAGATATATACTTCTGTCGATTAATAACGAAGATAGTGAAAAATCATCAAAAAGTTATTTGGCACCGAGTACGTGACAGAACAATCATCTTGGTTGAGTGAAGAGAATAACACGTCCGACATTGGCCCACCCTGCTTCCTTAAGGTACTCGCTAGGAGCAAGAAACCTATTGGTACAAACAACAATATCTTAGTGTAAGGAGACAACTCCTTCAGCTCATATAGTTTTCCAGAACGTTTCAACCTATTAATGGTAGGCATAGAACTTGCTACGGCTAGTAAAAGTAGATTCTTAAGCCGAGATTCAACCGGATCACTAGATGCATATCTTAGAGCATAATGCAATTCAATCTTTTTATAGATTCAGCCTGTGATATTATTTATTAAATGACGTCCAGGTTTTAAAATCACTAAATTAATCCATCAGAAGATTCAGTTTACAAATAAAATAAGCTTTTGAGTTAGTTTTATATAATTAGGAATTCAGGTAATTTTTATACTCAAGCCATGTCTTACTAATTATATGCATGTTCATTTACAAATAATGAATGATCATACACTTTATAAATCGTAAAAGTATGATACGAGTAGGACATGGACTCCAGTCACTTTCATGTTGCATAATAATAGACCAAGTCTTTGGGAAGACTTCTCCATTATCTCCTTTTATTTAGCACGTTTTAACATTTGTAGTACTGATAGTCATGCAAGAAAGTGGGTTAGTTACTGACTGCTTCAACCCCACGTCTAAGTTCCTTCCTTAATTTTAGCATGCATGTGTATTTCCTATTTAAGTTGTTGTTTTGTTTTTCATGGAATAGAAGAGAAAATTGCAGTAAAAGTCTATTGTTTTAGTCAGTCATTAGTTTAGTGTAGAAGGAGATTAACCATCTCAAATTGGTTTCTATCATTTGGTGCTTTCATTCATTCGAACCATGCCACCCAAACGCGATCCACCTTCCACCGAAGAATCCATTGCCGCCATGTATGAAAACCTTTCCAAACTCATTGCCTCCACCAAGCTCAATAATGAAAAACTCCTCGCCAACCAAGCTGCTTCATCCTTACAATTCGAGAATCTCGGAAAACAATTCGAGAATCTCAACAAACACTTGGATGCCCAACAAGAACAAACAGCCACTCTTTTTGCCACCATCACTCAAACCTTGCACCGAACTCACTAAATGCCACCCCCTATAACGCCACCACCTACAGCCCCGCCACCCAACCGTGACCTTCAAATACGACCACCAAAACTCAACCTTCCTGCATTCGATGGAACAAACCCTTTGGACTGGCTATTTCAAGCCGACCAATATTTTTCCTTTTACAACATCGCACCACCACAACGCCTTAATATGATCGCCTTCTACCTAAGCGGAGATGCCCTTAGTTGGCACACATACCTCTATAACAACAACCTTCTTACCACTTGGGAGGCATTTACACGAGCTCTTGAAACCCGCTTTGGCCCGTCCTCCTATAATAATCACCAAGCCGCTCTTTTTAAGCTTCAACAAACCTCGACAGTAACGGCATATCAAACAGACTTTGAACGTTTAAGCAATTGTGTTGTTGGCCTTCCACCAGAGGAGTTGCTCAATTGTTTTCTCTCGGGCCTCCGTCAGGATATCCAACAAGAACTCTCCATTCTCCGTCCTCACACCATTACACACGCAATTGGCCTCGCTAAACTGATTGAGGACAAATCCAATGACCAAGCGTCGATTCCATCAGGTTCAACCTTACCAGCGGCTCCATCCCGCTCTAACAAAACACTTCCTATCAAACGTTTGAGCCCGGCTGATATGCAAAAACGGCGTGCTGAAGGCTTATGTTTCAACTGCCCTGAAAAGTACAACCCGTGTCACAAATGTAACCCGCCTAAATTTCTACTTCTTCAAGCCGACCATGCGCACCAACCTACAACCATCGACCCACCGTGGGGGATATCTACTGTAGAGTTCTACGACAAAGCCGGACCTTGAGGACAAGGTCCATTTTAAAGACGGGGGTATTGATACGAGTAGGACATGGACTCCAGTCACTTTCATGTTGCATAATAATAGACCAAGTCTTTGGGAAGACTTCTCCATCATCTCCTTTTATTTAGCACGTTTTAATATTTGTCTTACTGATAGTCATGCAAGCAAGTGGGTTAGTTACTGACTGCTTCAACCCCACGTCTAAGTTCCTTCCTTAATTTTAGCATGCATGTGTATTTCCTATTTAAGTTGTTGTTTTGTTTTTCATGGAATAGAAGAGAAAATTGTAGTAAAAGTCTATTGTTTTAGTCAGTCATTAGTTTAGTGTAGAAGGAGTTTAACCATCTCAAATTGGTTTCTATCAAAGTATCATACCATTTACCTCCAATGGTCCTCAAATTATTTGTCCCGTAAATGGCCATAAATAAGTTGTCTTAACCATGACACAAGAACATGAAGAGTAATGACACATGGTGATCTTTCGTCTGGAATTCTAACATAGATAATGACGATGCCCTGTGCCATCTATACTTTGTTACCTGGTATTTACTTGCATCAAGATCTGATAGAACTTGTTTAATCAATTTTCCCCGAAAATGACCTGAATGTTCATTTATAAATAAGATTTTATAATGAATAGTTTTTGCTAAGTACACCCAAACCAAATTACTTTTGAAATAGACAGACCTAGAATCAAGTTGATCACTCTTTTTTGTTGTTGCATGAATAACCTGGTTTGGCCAAGGATGATTTTCGATGATGGTTGGTTTGTGATTGTATTTGTTTTCATGGTACTTGTGGTATGCCTCACCGAATGATCTGAGCATAGCCCCGTCCTCTTGAGATACATGAGTAATTATATTAAGAAGGTTGTATGAGTACGTAAGTCTATATTAGCATGAATAATTTTACTAAAGGATCACACCCATATTGATTAGTATCATATTTAGATCTGCAGTAAGTGTATAATTGGTCTATCACGAGTTCACGACCTGCTGCGTCTTCCTACAACCAACGGTCTTCTTTAGTGTCTCAATTGTATAATCTCGACACTTCATTCAGAAACTGATTATTTGATGTTTTGCCGAGTGCATGTAATAAAGTGATTCAATTACCCATTGCTCATAAATTCTAAATTTCTACAAGGAACAATCTCAGGGAATACAATATGTGTCTGCACTTTAACTCTACCGCCACATATTGAGATTGTGTTTTGACGCATTAGTTAAAAAGTGTCAGATGGGTTAAGAATTTATTAAAATAAGACTATTAAATGGTTGAAATAATCCAAAATATGATGACTTCTTTAAAAAACATGAGACATATCAAGTGCAAAAAACTGCAGCCAAACAACCCTGTTTTGACATAAAAACAACAACCAAATAGCTCGTTTTGACGACCAAAATCAGCAACCAAACGACCTGTTTTGATGACCAAAATCAGCAACCAAACATGCCCATTTAACAAAGGAAAAAGTGAAACCAAACAACACATTTTGACGACCAAAATCAGCAATCAAACAGCCCGTTTTGACGACCAAAATTAGCAACCAAACATGCCTATTCGGCAAGGAAAAAGGTGCAATCAAACCACCACGTTTGACAACAAAAATCAGCAGCCAAACAACTCGTTTTGACATGAGAATACAACAGTGAAATAATCTTAATACACATTATAATTTAGAGAGATTTTAAAATTTGCTAATACTTAAATAAGTAGATCACTGATCTTCATCTTATCTTTTCAAATAGCATACTACAAATGCACACAAGCATCTCCATCGTAACTTGTTGTCGTAAACATCAGTTATGTAAATAAATGATAATATTTAAAAGGACGGGCACGTGTCTGTTGACCTAAGCCACGAACATCTAAATTTTTTACTTATCAGTTTAGTTGAAAAAAAAGAATACATTAAAAAATAACCTTTAGAGATTTTGTTCTGGATATGATATCCCGTAAACTCTTTGTAGACTTTCTTGCTCGTTGTTTCCCATCCAGTAGGCCGCAAAAGCCTGATAATATTGAAATAATAGAAGTTAATAATTCGCACCTGAGTTGTGTGAATACGGATAGTCGGGTAACAATATATTGAACAAAAAAAGCTAAACTTTATGCATATACCTCTGTAGGTGTTGGCATACTTCCTGACATCATCTTTATTGAAAAGGTTAAACAACTTAAGGATCTTAGAAGCTCTATTGGGACCTCTGATCCTTAGCTTCTTGACATCGGTTAATCCAGGTAAGTCATTGTCACCCTTCTTGACAAAGACCAAGTTCAAGACTATAAGAATATCAACGGGCAGAGTAAGGATGAGACCATGTGACATTCAATAAACGAATACATTGGGTTGACCCACGAACACTTTTTATTCATTTTATCAATTCTTTATAGATAAACTGATATGCTAACTTATATTATTCAGGTGATGAAATCTAAATCATTGAATAAACTGACTTAAGAGGTTTATGCACCATAAGTAGACTCTGGTGACTTTGAACTTGTTTGACCCATGTCCTTTTCAACTTAAAGAAAAAAAACAGAAAAAAAAACCTTAATCTTATAGATTGTAGCTTCTTTCCCCTGAATCTGGAGCAAGTGTGGAAGAAGAAGGAACAATGATCAGGAGGTCACTTCTCAGAGATAAAGCGACATAGTTCTCAGCAACTAAAATGTCTGCTTCAAGAATGCACCCAACACTCTCTTCCTCTTCAGTAAGTTCAAGTTTTTCTTTTATCTCTTCAATTGCTATTTTTTAGAATCAATCCTATCTGCTACTATTTGGTTTATGAGGAGGTCATCGCTCAGAAATAAAGTGACATTGTTACCAGCACAAGATCTATTCATTTCAGAATACTTCTCAGCACTCTTCTCCATATTTGAGCAGTTCGGGCTGTTTGATGTATCTGTTTATAAATTAAAGACACTAATGGCATTAAACCCCATAAGAATCTGGATTTCATTGTTCTTAGACAATAAAAAATAATTTTATCCAGGAATCATTCTTAGTACCTCAAGTCTAATCATGACTTTACATTAATAACATAGAAATCGAGTAATCAATCAATAAAAAATAAATAGATATAAATAGAAAAGATATAACGTAAAGATTGGTGCTCAGAGATTGTAGACGAAGAAGAAACAGTGATAAAGAGGTCATTGCTCTTAGATAAAGCTACATCGTTGTTAGAAACTAATATGTCTGTTTTAAGATCATTCCCAGAACTCTCTTCCATTGCAAAAAATTCAGGAATTTCTTTTATCGCTCCATCAGTTGTCTTATTGAACTCCATCCTAACTGCTCCTAGATGGTTTATCACGATGTCATCACTGTGAGATATAGCAACTGATATGTTCACTTCATAATCTTTTCCAACATTCATTTCATTAATATCTTCACCTATTGATGTATCAATTTCAATCCTAACTGCTTCTACTTGATTTATCAGGGGATCACTGGCTTAAGAGAAAGTAACTCTATTGGTGGCACCTGATCCGTTTACATCATCCTTCTAAGCACTCTCTTCCATTTCATTATCATTTCCAGCACTTGTCTGTTCAATATCTTCACCTATTGATGTATCAGATTCAGTCGTGATATGCGTAAAGATGATATATCAGATTCTTACGCTGTAGCAAGCATGAAGACGATTAGCAAAAGCAGACATATTATTTGAGACCGTCGAGATTCCTTGCCTTTGATATCTATTCTCCATCAAAATAGTGATGTGTGATCATCGCTGAACCAAAGAACACAAACCATATAATAGCAATAATTAAAGTAGTAGCCCCTGTAAATCCAACAGACTGTCGACAATGTCATTACATAATTGGACTTCATGAGAAAAATTACATCTTACAACTTCATATAATACCGAGTCGAAAATCATACAAATTTAGTGATTACATAAGCAGTTAGTTAAGGTTTATATAGAACTAAATTACCACTACCCTATGTTTAAGCACCTGACTATCTTATTATGCAATTGTGACTTGTGATAACAACTTTAAAATGCACATCCAAACCTTATTCAATGTTATTGATACTAAGAAGAAAGAGAACTTACTGCCCAAGTTCCCAGTAATGCTTATTCGTAATGTCCCACCTGCCTCGATACTTCTTGAATCTGTTAAGAACATCGGGTCTGTTAGTTCTTGATCCTGCCAAGATAATTGCACCAGATGGTACACCGGCACGATTAGGGGCTTCAGCTGATGCTGACCTCACGAACCAATTTCCAAAATGACCCAAGTTATCTTCGCTACAATAAACTATATATGTCACAAATGTGCCTTTAAAAGCCAATCTGTAAAATTTGCCACAATATCATGGATCACTTTAACCCTTAAGGCCCTTGGCTTTCAAGCAAGAAGAGGTATAGTGTGTACATTTTGGGGTGGCCTGGGAAGGGTCGGAAATAGTCCCGGGATTAACTTGGGGGCAAGCCCAAGTACCTATGAGTCAAAAGGCTCACCCTCCCCCGGTGACCTGAATAGAGAGAACCTTGGTAGCAATTAGTAAAAATTGCTTAGGTTTAGGCCTTTTGGGGCTCTGAACCTCAGACCCTGGCACGACTTGACCCCCACTATAACTTTTAATATCCTTAAATACTTTCTACTGAACAATGAACTATATACCTCTACGTATATAGCAGAACCTATTCCACCACTTCCTCGACCTCTTGCTCGACACTGTCATAACTTTTAATATCGTTAAATACTTTCTGCATGCTCTATAGACAACCATTTCATAAAGTTCCATCAAATCTGCACAACAAAAAGAAGACAGGAGTAACACATGTAAATTAAAATTTAAATAGAAATATAACTAAAATCATATATCACTATCAAGTATCAAACAAAATCAGAAAATTGCACTTTAAAAACATACCTTTTAAGCAGTTAAGGCATATGAGAAGGAAGAAAAAGGTATTTTTGCGTTCAACTGATAATGAAGAACTGCCAGATACCTCCTTGAAGAGCATATACATTCCCACTAAAGTTGATGCCTAGAAATACTTAGAATACACCATATGACATGTAACTGGTGTTAAGACTTTTACGTGTTCCACTTCCACTAAACCGACACATACGTATTTTGTTAATGTGATGCAAACCTCTGCTCATTTCAGATTTCACTACTAAACGCTTAGCAAAGATTTAACTAAAACATAACAGGGTAGACCAGAAGCCATCTCATGTATATTCAAATGGATAAAACATTGTAGAATACTTTATTAAGTTACTTCGATAGATTGCAGCCTCAAAGTTTCAGCTCACCGTCTTTACTGGCTAAACACCCCTAAATCTGCGCATTTGCTGAAAATGTGCAACATCCATACCTTACTATGTCTCCCAGTGCTGCAACAACTTCTTCCGTTGTTAAGGCCTTTTAGGGAATGACCCTGTGATTTTGTTAATGACCAGTTGCATTTTGATTGGGATAACACACATAAACATTGAAAGAAAGAAAACTCGTAAGAATCATAATTACGTAATTTATAACACAGTTACAATCTTATTAAGTGGATTCGGGATAGTATAAACAAAAAATATGAAAACATGGAGATTATAATAGTCTCAACAGAAAAAAAAAGAAAATGTTTTACATTGTTACTCATTCAAACCTTGATAGACGTAATAGCTGCAAACAATGTACAAAAGTCCTACTTAAGGTTCCAAAAACTGGTATGTGTGTATATTCAATCAAAGCTTATATGATTAACTATAATAGCACGTCAAATCTAGTTGGAGAACGGTATTTGAAGACCACATCATGAGTAGAAAGTAATATACCATATATACCTATGGCAGGAGTGTATGATGAAGATTCCAGCAAGATTTCTTGTGCTCATTTTCTTTATGATATAATAGTTTTGTTGGGTACCTCTGATAACTTCTTGGGAAACACACGGTGTACTAATGGTTAGTTGCTGAGAATATGATGTTTGGTAGCCATGTTTTTAGTGATAAGCAGAGAGCTTAGTTGGTATATCTCTTGTTTGTATATCTCATTAAAAATTTCGCAAAATTTTTAAGTTTGTATATGTAATTCAATTGCTTAGAAACATTATCTTTTGCAATTCTAATAACTGACTTTCTTTATTTATAGACATAAATGACTGAAAGTCCAGCTACTTTAAACTAATTTGAGTACCTGAACAGGAATTGCTATTTGACCTGATTAGATCATCTCTCGTTTGTGTGTGTGTGCGTGGCGCGTGTGAGATCAAGAGACCTTGCGTAAAAGTTGAAATAACATCAAGCCAATACCAAAAACATAGCAGATGAAGATTAAAGTATTCTACCATAATTTTCATCCCTTATGAACTGGGTTTTATGGGGGCCTACCCCTTTATCATGCATGGAAGCATATAGTTCTGGTACTCCCTATACCATCTGTAAAAAGCGGTATTATTATATTTATTATATACAGTAAAAGAGCATTTTTTACGAAAGTGACATTGTATTTATCCCAATAACCTTTTCTGCTATGGAGGGCATTGATTGGTGATGCAAACTCAGAAGATACATACTGATCCAGATAGATACTGCGATATATAAAGTGCCAAAGTCAAGCTAGGCCACCTGTATCTAAAATCGTCTCATGTGGTCTTTATTGACAACACCAAAAGTGATGTAGAATCAAGAATGAAGTTTTAAAACATTCAGCATACGATAAACAAACCACCACCTGCACACATGTATATTTTAAAAACGTTCATTAAAAATGGAGAAATTTGTACACGTGTGAAAGAGCTTAATACACGTGTATTACCACAGACAATTTCTTCCTCTAGGGCTTCCTTTGTTGCATTTAAAGCATCAATAACTCTATCTTTTTTTTACTTGCTCCTCCAATCTGATGAAAGACGAAATTTATTAATCTAGATGTTAAAAAGCATGCAGTAAAGTGTATAGGTTCAAATGCAATGAACATTCAGTATTGTCAAAGAATTGTAAACCAAACAAAGAAATATTCATTCTAATTACAAACCAAATACAAAGAAACACAAACATTACGAACACATAGGTTACCTGATCTTGATAAATAGCCATGGACGCATACACCAAGCTCCCTAACAAAAAGTATTGAAGGAGTTGGCACTGCTTAAACCGTGTGTGCGCTACCAGGAGACATGTATAAACAGTTTCAATACATGATACCTTATACACACGAAGTTTAGTACATTCCAGTACCGTGGTTTAATTACAACCCAAGATCTGATGCCACAAACATTGTTGGACATTGATTTGATATCATGAACTGATTCTATATTCGGTAAAGCCTGCAAATTATTAAAAAAATAAGTAATTAGTCACTTGCCTCTACACGATCTTCGTATATAAGGTTTATGTTGATTTTGTATTATCCCCGTATGTCTCCTTTATAAACCCTAATATCTTTCATCAAAAAACCACAAAACATATATATATATGTACATATGAATGTATTAGTAGGTTTGTTTTTAGAGTTTATTAATTTTCTTTTGGATAGAAAAAAACAAAAACTTGTTGGGTTAATTGGTAAACTTGGTTACATGTAAACCAACGGACGCAAGTTCGAATCTTGTTGTTGACATATTTGAAGTTTTTTTAAAAGCTCCAAATTTTAATAATTTTCAAAAAAAAAAACTTCAAAACGCGATTTTCAAAACAACATTTTCAAAACGTGATTTTCAAATATTTGCAATTTCAAACAACAAAAAAGTGGAAAATTGAGATCTTTTAGGGATTTCTGAAATACTATTGGCAAATAGCTTCCATTTCATATATGACTGAGATTAGAGGTGTGGTTTCAAATCATAATTATACGTATATATAATATAAAGATATATATATATATATATATATATATATATATATATATATATATATATATATATATATATAGACTTTGGATCATATGAGAACTTTTTAAAGTTATAAAAATGAGAACCAACCAAAACCTCACAAATGACACTATATTTGAAACAATTTTAAAACATGATTAAGTAAGAACATAATTTTTAAAGATTCGATGGGCTTTCTTTTGAAAATTGGCGAAATCTAAGTGATACATTTTGATTCGGGGTGTGATACTTATCATGTTTTGGTATTGTGTATCAAGTTATTTAGTGGTGGTTATGTATCAAGTGTACCAATTTATGTATAAGATATTAAGTTTTTAAGATTTTGATGTATATGTATCACATTCTTAATTGTGTATCAGTAATTTATTACACACTTATCTGTTGTTTATTAGTCGGTAGAGTGTTTAGTTTTATAAATAATGAATATTTTAGTGTAGTATTAGTAAAATGGTTATGTATCAATGTTTTAGTGGTGTTTTAGATTAGTTCTCATTTTTACAACTTTAAAAAAACTCTCACATTAACCTCCCTCTATATATATATATATATATATATATATATATATATATATATATATATATATATATATATATATATATATATATATATATATATATATATATATATATATATATATATATATATATATATATATATATATATATATATATATATATATATATATATATATATATATATATATATATATATATATATATATATATATATATATATATATATATATATATATATATATATATATATATATATATATATATATATATATATATATATATATATGTATATATGTATATATATATATATATATATATATATATGTATATATGTATATATATATATATATATGAATATATATATATATATATATATATATATATATATATATATATATATATATATATATATATATATATATATATATATATATATATATATATATATATATATAGCCTTTAGACCCGTCCGGTGGACGAGGCTAGCTTTTAGTATATATTTTTTAATGAAAATTGAAGTTATGTATGTTTGTATTAGAAGTTTAGTATATGTAGTGTTAGTTATGATATTAATATTTTAATAATGTAGCATAGAATGGACAAAAATAACGTAGTTTAAGATATTTTCTTTATTTAAGAATATTATGATTTAATTGAATTTGCATACGTTAACGTTATGAATAAGTTTGTTACATTAAAAAATTTTAGAATTTTGATAATATTGTATAAATATTTTATGTATTTTTGAATTTTATGAGGTAATAATTTTTATATATGTTAATGTTATGAATAACTTTTTTACACTATTTTTTTTGAAATTAATACTATTGTTAAGTTTTTTTTTTTGTGTTAGCAAAACATTAGAGTTAAATATTTTTTAGAAATGAATTTGTTTTGTAAGTTTTGTGTTAAAGTGTATTCTAGCAAAATTAAGCCCAAAAAGCTCATTCCTGGTATTATTTTTATCACGTGTATAATATAGCAACAGTATATAACCAAGTCCAAAAGTTGACAATCCGAACATCTAAAAATATTTTAATTTTAGTATGTCAAACTATTGTGAATCATTTATAATTCATATTTTCTTTTTGAATCATTTTATGAAAACCTTTTGATGAATTACATGTGTTATTTTTATAGAATTTTGTATTTAAGGCATAATTTGTAATTCCTATTTTCTTATTGAAGCATTTTATGGAAACCTTTTATTAAATTACATGTCATTTTTATATAATTTTATATTTAATACATTGTTTCACCATTCTTACTTATATATTTTAATAGAATTTTGTATTTAAAGCATCATTTGTAATTCCTATTTTATTTTTAAAGCATTTTATGGAAACCCTTTAATGAGCTACATGTGTCATTTTTAGAATTTTGTATTTAAGGCATAGTTTGTAGTTCATATTTTCTTTTTGAAGCATTTTATGGAAACACTTTAATGAATTACATGTGTCATTTTTATAGAATTTTGTATTTAAGGCATTGTTTCACCATCCTTCCTTATATATTTTTATATAATTTTGTATTTAAGGCATCATTTGTAATTCCTAATTTATTTTTGAAGCATTTTATGGAAACTGTTTAATGAATTACATGAGTCATTTTTATAGAATTTTGTATTAAGGCATTGTTTCACCATCCTTCCTTATATATTTTTATAGAATTTTGTATTTAAGGCATCATTTGTAATTCATATGTTATTTTTGAAGCATTTTATGGAAACCCCTTATATATTTTTATAGAATTTTGTATTTAAGGCATCATTTGTATTTCCTATTTTCTTTTTGAAGTATTTTATGGAAACCCTTTAATGAATTACATGTGTCATTTCTATAGAATTTTAAATTTAAGGCATTGTTTCACCATCCTTCCTTATATACTTCAATAAAATTTTGTATTTAAGGCATAATTTGTAATTCCTATTTTATTCTTAAAGCATTTTATGGAAACCCTTTAATGAATTACATGTGTCATTTTTATAGAATTTTATATTTAAGGCATTGTTTCATCATCCTTCCTATATAAGGGTTTTTGATTTGATTTGATTTTGATTTTGATTTTGATTTGATTTAATTTGATTTGATTTGATTCGATTATATATATATACATATATATATATATATATATAAATATATATATATATATATATATATATATATATATATATATATATATATATATATATATATATATATATATATATATATATATATATATATATATATATATATATATATATATATATATATATATATATATATATAATTGTGAATTTGAGCACTTGGTAAATTTAGTTAAGTGTGATCATGGTTTTAGATATTAAAATCTAAAATAAAGCTACGTAAATGCTCATGAGTTTCATATGGTTTAAAAGTCGCCAAAGTGATCAATTGAATGATTGTATGCTCATAATTATATAAAATAATATGAAGAGTTCTCGTGATCAAATATCTGAAATGGTACTTATGTAACACATAATGTAGATGATAGTTAAAAATATCTAATGCAAAGGTGATAATATATATTGAAATCATGAGGTGACGTGTATAGTGATGTCATCCTAAAAATGAAAACCAGGGGTTTTATAATTTTTACTAGCTTTTGAATTTTTTTAAGGCATACCTTTTGTACGATAATATTTACGGTCTTAGAAATGTCGATTAATATTGACACAGCACAATAAATAGAGTTCTTACAAAAGTTGTAAATATTTCATAAAACATGCCAACATGGTTTTCTATTATTTCAGATAGTAACCCGCTTTTCATATTAAAGCCAAGTATTTCTTATGAAAGCTTTGGCTCAACAACGGGAATTATTTTTCCCGGGCATGGTTAACTTTATAACCATGTAAGGGATTGTATTTACATTATAAGACAATCTAACATGAATATATGTACGCATCAGTGCATTTATTTGTTAAAACGAGAGAAATCTTGTTTTTATGAAGTTATCATCTCTACAATCGTAGCAATTTACAATTGGTATCTACATACTCGACGATGCGACTACTCAAACGATGACTACAGCTCTTTCTATAGAACACGGGTCAACAATTGAGGGGGATCAATTTTTAAGCATTCAGAATCTTCGATGTCGCATGTGCCAAGTTCACAAATTGGTGTCAAGACAACAATACCAATCGTACATGTGTTGTCAAGAGATGACTTTAGACGTGACGAGGCGACCAACATTTGCCGACAAGAACCATGTGATCTTATCATATGATGTTCTCATCAATCATGTCCAACCTTGTCAATTCATTATAATATGGTGAATATGTGACCATTTTACAAATTGGTATCATATCTCACAAATTGGTATCATGAAGATAAAACAAAATTGCATTTTTTTTCCCAAAAACTTTGTTAAAACTTCATTAAATCAATTGATATCAAAAATATTGGTTGGGTTAATATTTTTAATATGGGGTAGAAAATGTGATTTAATATGGGAAATGACTAATCAAAAATGGTTTGACTTAACGTGATAACTCATCCCGACATGTGCAAAGTATTTTCGAATATCGTGGCATATGTTAAGGGGGAGCAAAAAAGATTTGCACATCAAAACTGGATTTCATGGTGACATTTACTTACCTCAACTCATTTATTTCACAACGATTGTGGTGACATAAGGATGGTAGGATAGGTTAAGTCCAATGATTCTTACAGAACCGAAGGGATCTTCCCAATGACATTCCATAGCTAGAAATAGCCTTCCTTAGGAAAGATGGAGAAAGATCATGAACGTAGCTGAATGCCGACCAAGTACTTAAGTTAGCACTGGAACAATCACAACAAGGTGCTAGTTATGACGTATTGGTAAGCATTGAAGGTGTTGAAGAATGAAAAAGAATTGTAATGATAAAGGGTGAAAAGAAAGAATCCCTCCTACAACCTTAGGTAGAAAACGGGTCAACTCATATGTTATTGAAGATACAAATCATGGACCCAGTGATGTAATGCAAAACCCATCCAGCTAACTCAGAGATCTCTCAAAAGGTATTTGTTTTAATCACATGGAGACAACGCAATATCTATCGATATATTCATTCAGAATAAATTGGTATTGAAAAGGTGTCACTCCTCTCCAACCTCTGATCATTAAA
The DNA here is from genome assembly GCA_025667525.1 of Glebionis coronaria. Taxonomy (NCBI): domain Eukaryota; kingdom Viridiplantae; phylum Streptophyta; class Magnoliopsida; order Asterales; family Asteraceae; genus Glebionis; species Glebionis coronaria. The sequence continues at coordinate 255,680 of JANFOE010001621.1, read as the reverse complement.
AATCCAAAGTGCACGATCGAGTCTAGAGCCATTGGAGATCATCAAATATCACATTAGGACACACTTCCATATTTCCTTGCTTCTTCACACAAAGTGAAAAGTAATATTCCTACGCAAAATCTTCATGATCTTTCCTGAACATCCAGGTAATACGCAAGTATTTACAATGAAGATGGAAATCCTTCTTGAGCGAATATCAAAAAGCTCATGGTAGGTGACTTGTGTGATTCTTTAAGAATCAAACATGTGAAAAATGGAAAGCAACAGTTGTTTATTTCTTAACTGAATTTAAACACGTTATAGGTCTCTACGCAATATCTTAGTGATCTTACCAGAACATTCAGAGTAATACTTTTTAGTATTTACAGTGACAAATGGAAATCCTTCTAGTGTTAACGTCAAACAACACTTGGTAGGTAACTTCCAAGATTCAATTTGAATCAAGCTTGTGACAACTGGAAAGCAACGATGGTTCGATTCTTTATTAATTCAAACTTGTTCCAGGAATCAGAATTGACGCCTTCAATCATGCGGATAATTTTATCCAAATGATTCACTCATTACGTTCGCACTCAGCTTTGGACGGCCGAGTAAAGAGAACGGGTTTACTAGCGAAATCTTGTCAAGGAGATTTTTAATTAAGTCTACCTGTCACAAGTATGATATCTAATATCGTCCAACGGTCTTCACCGACCGGAGGTAAAATGCTACCGAATTAGGATGAAATGTTCAAACCATTTCGTTCGTGTCTACGTATGTTACTACATTTGAATACGGTGGCGTCGCTGTAACACCCCATTTTGACAATGGAATATCACAGGATAATTATGGCGTGTCATCAAAGCATGCAAGGTAAATGTCTTAAAAACATTTATTGTCCATAAAGACAAATACCAGAATCAAACATTGGTAGTCTTAACATAAGCTCACACACATGAATATAAGTACTGGAATGAAAGGACTAAACAATGTCCAAAGAAATGAAGTAAAGCAATGTATGAAATGTATGAAAGTGCATAAAGTAATGAAGGTTGGATAGATTCCATCTGTATGCACGTACTCTTAAGTCCTAGTTGCGTCCCTGAGTACCTGCCGTTTGGGAACATGAATGAAAAGGAACGATTGTGCATAACTCCCAATGAAAGGATATATATGATACAATGAAGATACAAACATAATAAGACATATAGCAGCGGAAATGTATAAGTCCTCGAAAACCTGGTATAAGCTGGTAAAACTGGTTTTATAGTTTGAAAAGCCTTATGTTTATAATTCTAAAAACTGTATTTTAATTATCCAACAGCCCATATAGGTCATGAAGTATCAACATGCATGAATACTTAGAGGGGTGACCTCGTCATGCAATTATAGGGGTTGCCTCTAATTATTTAAGTCTGGGTAGGAGGGATCAACTTCTTGTGATGATGCAAGGCACACACCACATTCACCATGAAAATACTTGTAAAACATGTAACTAGGATGCAACCATATGCCACATGATAATATAATAATATGGCCTAAACTGAAAGGGACGCCACGAGCAATCACTCCGTCTTGGGGAAGTCATAACACCAGTGCCTCCAATGTTATGGTTATGGTACCTCCATAACTAAGTGAAATTGGTCATGCATGTATATGGCTTAGGCATTTAAAATAAACATAAGCTAATCAAAACATATAAGACAAATACTTGAGGAAAACAGTAGACTGCAAAAGAGGAATTCTAATAAAGGAAAGGAATGTCCATACTGAAGGACGGAATATCCGTACCTTATGTTCAGTAGTGAAGCTAGAAGGAAAGCTGAACGATCTACTCTGACTTCACGGATACTACATAAATAAAGGGACGTGTATGAGTCGTTTGATTACTGAGTGTTTTACTGGTTTTGTGTGTTCTTAACTTATTTTAGATGTTCTAATCATGTTTTACTGTTTTAAATGTTATCTTGTATTTATTCATGGTTTAAGTGTAATCTGCTTATGTAATCCATGTATTTCTTGTTATTATACTTGTAGTGTAAAAATAAGTAACTTTCTAAAAATAGCAGGTTTACAAAAAAAGAAAGTTTCTAAAAATAGAAAGTTTCCAAAAATAGAAAGTTTCCAAAAATAGAAAGTTTCTAAAAATAAAAAGTTTCAAAAAATAATAAGTTCCCTGAAATAGAAAGTTTCCATAATTAGAAATAAGTTGGATTAATAAGCTAATAAAATAAGCTAGTGCTTATTAATCATATTTTATAAGTCATGGAATTATTAGCATAGTTTATTAATTTAATACTATAGGTTATAAATGATTATTAATTGATAATATAAGTACATGTTCTATTAATTAATAACATACCATGATATAATTAATAAACTATAGGTAATACAAATTAATTTAATTAAATCATGGTTTAATTAACTTAAGTATAATATATTACTTAGGTTAATATGAAATATTGATTATAATTAATAAACCTAAGTCATGGAACTATTAATTAATTATAAGTTCATATTCTAAAATAATTAATTAATAAAACTATATCTTAAAATAAATAATAAAATGTACTTAGGCAAAAACATGTATTAATCATTTAATAATTTAACCTAAGTGATGTTTTAATTAAATTAATTATTAAGTCATGGATATTAATTTAATAAATCTTGTAAAAATAATTTAGTAAAATATCCCGAGCCCAAAACTCAAGACATAAACAACCGAGCACCAACCAACCACACAGCCGGTGGCTGGTGGTGGTTGTAGCCGGTTGTTGCCATTGGTTGTCGCTGCTATGGCCACGGTTCACACCGGCTACGCCGGTTTCCCCCTGGTTAGCCAAAGTTCCCATCGGCATGTAGCCGATGGTTCCCCCTGCTTAGCCTCGCGTTCCCCCTATTCGAGCAACATAGCCACCGGCATTAGCCGGTGGTTCCCACCGCGTGACACAAACACCCACCGAGCCCCATGAGGGGTCTCGACTGTGGATAAAAGGGGACACCGAGAGTCTTAAGACTCTCGGTTAGGGCTGTCGGACTACAAACAAACCAAACCAAACCCGTTACTTGTTTTAGTTTAATCCATAACATGTTTTTATTAATTATTTTAAGATCAAAACCCATGTGTTCATAATTAATAAAAGAACCAAAAGAGATGAAGGTTTAAGCTTTACTGAATGCGTGAATGGAAAGGAATAGAACACGAACACGAACACCAAATAAACCAAATATCAAAAATCAACAACGATCTCTCCCTCTTCTCGTGTGGATGTCGAGGCTAAGGAGAACCAAAAAGGGGGCTAGGGTTTTAATTTTTCTAAAAGTTCTATAAAGTGATTTCTTTGTTTTAGTTTTTATTAGTTAAATTTTAAATGGGTTGGGCCCTTCTCTCTTTGGTTGCCGCGGACACAAGACCCAAGAAGGACAGACAGGGCCTTGTTCATGTTAAATTATTATCGTGTGTAATTGTGTTTTAAATATTCGTGTTCGTTCGTGTTTTAATATTTGTGTTATATTTATTATATGTAATAATTATTTATCGTGCATAATTACATACGCAGTTTCTCGTAATTAATATTCGTGACACATGTTTAATATATAAATGGAAATTTTTAATTTATACGTAATTTTACTTGATGTACTATTCAAGGTATTTATATGCGGGTTTTACAAATCTTCCTCTCTAAAAAGAATAATTCGTCCCCGAATTATAGATAACATAAACTGAAAGGAAACATACCCGAATCAAAACTGGAAATGAGGGTAAGAAGTCCGGATAGACTCCTCCGTCTCCCAAGTGGCTTCCCGCTTAGGATGGTCCCTCCAAAGGATTTTGACGAATGGAATCGTCTTCTTCCTCATGACTCGTTTGGGTTCCTAGACGTAAGAAAGATCCTCACGTATCTGCTCGAGTGGATAATGAACCATATGTAGGGGATGATAATTTTACCCTCTGAGTAAGGACACATAGAAGATGTTGTGAACGTGTGATGGCTGCGGAGGTAACGTCAAATGATACGAAACCTCTCTGATGCATTCGAGGATATCAAACATTCCGATGAATCTAGGGCTGAGTTTTCCCTTGATTCCAAAACGTTTAATTCCTCATGCTGGTGATACCTTGAGAAAGACATGATCACCTACGTTGAAATGTAAGTCTCTACGATGTTTATCGGCATAGCTCTTTTGACGTGTACGAGCTTCCTGCAGTTTTTCCTTGGCGACAACAAACTTCTTGTTGGTCACCTCTATCATCTCCTAACCTTCAAGAATTCGCTCACCAACCTGATCCTAGCAGATTGGGGCGCGGCATTTTATGCCATACAACATCTCAAACGGTTCACACTTGATGCTGGCGTGCCAACAGTTGTTGTATACAATGTAAAACCCGCATTAAAATACCATGAACAGTAAATACACGAAAAATACGATTAAATAAAAACTTTCCATTTACAATATATTATACGTGTCACGACATTAAATAACAAGTATTAACGTATATTATAAATGTGACATGAACACGACATTTAATTCACGACAATTTAACACGAACACATACGAATATTTGTCTAACTTAGAAAAAACTATGGTTTTGGCTTGTTGGGCCTTTTGTACTGCGGCTAGACAAGAGAAAAGGAAAGAAGAGGGCCTTTTGCCCATTAACCAATTATTATTCCAAAACAATAATAACTCCCGGGGATTTTAACATAACATTATTTTAGCAAAATCACAAGAACCCTAGCTCTCTCCTTCTCTTGCTCCCGGCGATCAACACAAAAAGGTGGTGTTTGTTTGATTTGATCTTTGATTTTGGGTTGTACGTGTTCGTGTTATTAATCCTTATTCATCTACGTCATCGGTATTATCAAAACCTTTATCTTTTTATAATTATTTTTCTTTTATCATGATCATGTCATTAAATCTTAAAAACAAACAAGAAAAACATGTTAGTTAAATCAAGAAAAAATAAAAAGAAGGGTTTTGGTTTGGTTTTGGTTCGGCCGACACACCACCGAGAGCCACCAAGCTCTCAACTTGGCTAATCGCACCACCACCGAGACCTCAAGGTCTCGGAGTGGGTTTAGTTGGGTCGATCACACATGAGGGGAACCCCAACACATGTCGGGGTATTGTTTGGCTTGGTTTGAGTGTCAACCGAGACCTATAGGGTCTCAGTGGGACTTAGTTACAAAACAGTGGGAACCGACTTTGGTCGGGGTGGTCTTGACTCGGGCAGTGGGTAGTCGAGACACAACAGGGGGAACCACTGGCTAAAGCTGGTGGGTATATTGGTCAGGCAGTGGCAATCGGCTAGTCGGGTAGCTACTGGCCGTGGGTTAGCCTCCGACTGACACCACCAGCCGCCGGCTAGGTGGAGTCGGTTGGGCACTTTCGGGTCTCGGGTTTATTTTAAGTCACGGGATTTGGGTTTGGAACATTATTAAAATCAGCTTAATTATTTTAATTAAATTATTTTCATGACTATTTATTTAACTAAAAAGCATGACTTAGGTTATAATTATTTATTTAATAATACATGTTTAACCTAAATATTTTAACTAGACTAATTTAATTAAATCGTGTTATATTTAATTAAATTCATATAACCTATAGTTTATTAAATTAGCCATTTTATTTATTTAATAAGCTATAACATTTAATTCATGACTTGTATTTTACTAATAAGCTTTAACTTATATTTTTAGCTTAATAATCCAGCTTATTTCTAATTATGAAAACTTACTATTTTTGGAAACTTTCTATTTTAGGAAACCTGCTATTTTTAGAAAGTTACTTAGTATTACAATACAAGTATTATAATACCTTACTACATGAATAATACACAACATAATACAAGAATAACCATAGATAACACATTAAACAGTAAAACATGACAAAATACGAATAATAAGCTAAGAACACACACAACCAGTAAAATACATGTATCTTAGACAACTCATACACGTCCCTATTCTTATGTAGTATTGTCCGTCAAGGCGGAGTAGGATCTTTAGCGTTTCCGTTTGCTGTTTCTAGACACAAGGTACGGATTTCCCGTCCTTCAGTACGGACAATCTCTTCTTTTATTTAGGACTTCCCATATGCAGCCAAATGTTTTCCCAGTAGTTACAGATTTAAATGCATATGTTTTATTAGTTACCTTAGCCATATACATGCATGCCAGTTTCACCTAGTTATGGAGGTACCATAACCATAACACTGGAGGTACCAGTGTTATAACTTCACCACGACGGAGTGATAGCTCGTGGCGTCCCTTCAGTTTATTTGGCCTTTATTTATTTATTATGTTATCATGTGGGGCGTATGGGTGCATCCTATTTACAGTTTCAGTCAGGATTTCATGGTGAATGTGGTGTGTTCCTTGCATCCTTCACACGGAGCTGATCCCTCCTACCCATGCCATATTAATTAGAGGCATCCCATCTAATTGCATGACGAGGTCACCCCTCTATGTATTCATGCACGTTGTTGACCTCATGACCTATATTGGATTTTTGGTATATTAAACTGATACATATTTTCATAAGTAAACATAAGCTATATTTTTTAAAACAAAAACTAGTAATATGTTACACGCCTAGGTTTTTCCGAGGACTTATTCATTTCCGTTGCCAATCATGCTAATCATGCTTTATGTTCCTTATATGCTTTCATTAACTATGTATTTCAATGCTTTATTGTATATCCGTGCACTGAGCGTTATGCTCAGCCGTTTTCCATTTCCATGTTCCCAAACGGCAGGTACCCAAGGTCACAAGTAGGATCCCAAGAGTATGTGCATTCGGATGGAAGCTATCCAGCCTTATTTATCTTATGTATTTATCCTACTTTCTCATACTTTATTTCATTTGGACATTGTTTAGTCCTTTCCTTTACAGTACTTATATTTGCTTATGTTGAGTTTCTTGGACTATCGATGTTTGTTTCTGGTATTTCCTTTTATGTTCATGAATGTTTAGACATTTACCTTGCATGCTTTGATGACACGCCATTATTATAATGTGATATTCCATTTTACCAAATGGAGTGTTACAATTATGGTATCAGAGCCAAGGTTTCGACCTATAGCTCTTTAACATGACTTGTAACTTACGGGTAGTCACCAGCGTCTTCCTAGAACTGAGAGTTGGTTTTCATGCATTCATTTCATTTCATCTCTTGTATTCATTTCATGCATTCATCTCATTGTCGCAGGAATTTTGACTAAGTAATGGTTGGTACAGGACTGGCCCTATTTAGTCACATGTACTTTTATCGAAACATTTTATTTTTTTAGTGGACCGACCCATAGGCGTCCACACTTGCCTTTTTGTTTTGTTAACCGACCCATAGGCGTTCACTCATGGACATATCATCATATTTAATTGACCATGCATTTTAAAACTGTTTTAGGCATCAAAAATTACTTCATGTTTTATACACTATTCATGTATTTTTATTTTCATGTCATATTTTATCAAACTCATTATTTATGTTGCATTTTGTTTAAAATTGCCAGATGGTGAACACACTCAATGCTCAAGAATTGGCTGCAGCTGTCAATGCAGTATTGCAAGCCCTCCTTCCCTAACTTCGCAATGAAATCAGGGACGAAGTTAATGTTGAATTCCAGGCTCATGGCAATCAGCATGGCCCTCATCAGCAAAACAACAAAAATCCTCCACATCTACCGCCTGTTACCCTAATGACTTGGTTAGAGCGATTCAACAAGCAGAGACCCCGTTTATTTAAGCAGACTGGCAGCCCCTCTGAGGCTGAATCATGGATTTCTCACATTGGGAAGATATTTGATGTGATGGGTTGTGACGGTGTCTTCAAGGCAAGGTTGGCTTGCTACAAGTTTGAAGTTAATGTGTTGCAGTGGTAGAAATCAGTCCAACAGGCCAATGGTGGTGAGGATTGGGTTGCACTATTGACATGGGACCAGTTTAAGGATCTCTTCGTTAATTAGTATTGACCAATTTCTAAACAAGAGAAACTCAAGAGGGATTACCATAATATCCGACATGTTTTTGGGGAGAACAGGAATGAATTCATGTAGAGGTTTCTTCGTTTGGCTGGATTTCTGGACGCAGCAGCGGGCACTGTTGAGGAGCAAACTAAGAAGTTTCGCTGGGATATTCGTACTTCAGTCACCAACAACTTGGTGTGTGCTACGTTCACTACAGTGGCACAGGTGGTCGATGCAGCCCGTAAGCTTGAGATGTTGCAGGAACGAGAGGAGTTTGGTGATGACCGATCAGTGAAGAGGTATCTTCAATCACCAAATGTTAATCATTCATTTCTTTCAGTATTTCCATTTTTATATCATCCTCTGTTCAACTTTATATTTTAGACAGAATACTGAGGAACAGAAACCTATGGTCGCTTAGCAACAATCATCCAAGGGAAACGATCAGTCCTATGACTCTTTTGCTTCAGATAGGTGTGGCGGTAATGACAATTACCGTAACAATGCCAACCACTCTAACAGCAACAGGTCCCTACATTTACCTTCTTTCATGTTAAACTGTCTTATGTTATCGAATTCTGACACTCCATCAACTCATATTCAGGAGCAATGGCAATGGAAGGGATCAGGACCGTAGAGGTTCGCAGCCTAACTATTCTGCTTCATCTAGTAACTATTTAAACCTTCTATGTAATCATGCTTATGTTCCATGATCATGTCTCATGCATGTAATCCTGAAATAGGCTCACAGCTAGCTAGGACGCCTGTTGGAGGATTCACGCATCCTATCTGCCCTACTTGTTTGCGCAGACATTCTGGTGTTTGCCGCCGAGGTACTGGTGGTTGTTTCAAATGTGGCCAGCAAGGCCATCAGTAGAAGGATTGTTGCCAGGGTGAGATAGAAGGCAACTCTGGACATGCTGACTCCAAGCCACCTCCTACTTCTGGTCGCGTGTTCACTACTACAAAATAATAGGCGAACAAGACTTTAGGTACCATCATTGGAAATCTCTTTATGAATGGCAGGCAGCATGCGTTTTGTTTGATACTGGTGTGACTCATTTAGTCATATACATTGGTTTTGCTATACGTGTTAGGATTTCCCCTATTTAATTAGATAATGCCTTAAGCATTTACACACCACTTAGGGACTCTGTGCGAATTAAACAGGTGTACATAGATCTTCCCCTAGAATTTGATGATAGAATCCGTAGAATTGATGCACTTCCATTATACATGCGCAATTTTGACATGATATTGGGGATGGACTGGTTATCCAAACACCAGGCTACGATATACTGACACACTTATTGGGTTATTTTTGGCGATGTCAAATCTCCAGAGTACATACACCATGGTTTCTTGCCAGGGAGGTCTGTACAAATGATCTCATCCATACAGGCGCGTGCATTACTATCACATGGTTGTAAGGGCTTCATAGCCAACATTCATGACATTACCGCTAAGTCTCCATCAATTCAAGATCAGTCTATTGTGTCAGAATTTCCCGATGTATTTCCTGAGGAACTTCTGGGCATACCACCTGTTCGTGAAGTCGAGTTTGGAATTGAGCTCATCCCTGGAGCAGAGCCGATTTCCAAGGCTCCTTACCGCATGGCTCTCATTGAGCTTAAGGAGTTAAAAGATCAGCTGCAGGAACTTCTAGAGTGAGGTTTCATCCGTCATAGTGCATCGCCTTGGGGTGCACCGGTGCTATTTGTGAAGAAGAAAGACGGTAGCATGCGTTTATGTATAGACAATCGTGAGGTAAACAAGATCACGATCAGGAACCATTATCCTTTGCCGCATATTGATGACTTGTTCGATTAACTTCAGGGCGCCAAGTATTTCTCAAAGATTGATCTGAGGTCCAGCTACCATCAGTTACGGGTTAAAGAGCAGGATATTTCCAAGACTTCTTTCCGTACACGTTATGGTCACCATGAGTTTGTAGTCATGCCATTCGGACTCACAAATGCTCCAGCAGTCTTCATGGATCTAATGAACCGTGTCTTCCATGAGTTTATGGATAAGTTTGTTATCGTTTTCATTGATGATATCCTGATTTTTTCCAAATCCAAGGAGGAACATGAGGAACACCTTCGTACTGTTTTGCATATTCTTCGTCAGAAGCAGTTATATGCCAAATTCTTTAAGTGTGAGTTATGGTTAAGCAAGTTGGCATTTTTGGGCCGTATTGTATCTGCAGAGGGGATCACCATGGATCCTGCAAAGGTTAAAGCCATCACTAAATGGCCGAGACCTACATCTACAACAAATGTCAGAAGTTTTCTGGGTTTAACTGGCTACTACCGTAGGTTTGTGGATAACTTTTCACGATTAGCCTTTGACTAAGCGGATGCGAAAAGAAGAGAAATTCGTCTGGATTGAAGAACGAGAGAAGAGCTTTGAAGACCTTAAGCAGAAGTTAGTATCTGCACCTATTCTTACTCTCCCATCTGGTACAAGTGGATTTCATATCTATAGTGATGCTTCAGGAAAGGGTCTAGGTTGTGTTCTCATGCAACATGGGAAGGTTATTACATACGCATCACGTCAGCTTAAACCTTATGAAGAGAACTATCCTACACATGACTTGGAGCTTGCAACAGTTGTTTTCGCATTGAAGATCTGGAGGCATTACTTGTATGGTAAATCATGTGATATCTTCACAGATCACAAGAGTCTTAAGTACATCTTCACTCAGAAGGAACTAAACATGAGACAGAGGAGATGGGAGCAATCTGTAACACCCCCACAATTGTTATGCGCAGCGGAACTACAACAATGGGTGCTACACAGTATTCATTGCACACAAGATATATCAAACGACGCTAAAAAGACGTCGACTTAAAATTTCAACATTTAAAATTGTTAGATGGTACATGTCCACAGTTTTTCCAACCCCAAATAGTGCACAGAGTTTAGCGTTTCGGTCCCCATGAATCTCAACCCCAAAAACTTCAGTTTTACAACCACATGACATTAAACATAAAAATTGTTTAAGTAGAAAAGGAGGGAAAAACAAGCGGACACCAAGCCGATCACACAACATCCATCCCATGCATGCTCCATCCTACGGCTCAGCGGTTACCTGAAATACATGCCAAAAGTTTGGTCAACGAAAACGTTGAGTGGAATTCATAGGTTTTTCAATCCATTTGAACGTATATATAATAAAAACCATTCGTGATCATTTATAGTCTTGTCGATCAAACAAACTATAATCAGGATACTGACAATTGTGTTTAAGCTCATGACACTAATCCGTTAACTCAATCACCCGCGTAAATATACCGGCATGATTCAGATGAAACCAGTGCCCCTTCTAAAGGCATCAGTTGCAATTATACCTTATTTCTCATACAAAATAATCTACCGCAGAACTTACTATAAGTACAGCTTCTCGGCTAGCATTGGGTCGTTAACCCCGTAGTACTACAAATTGCATAAGCGGCTATTTCCCCCTACTCGAGGGCAAGACAATAGTTAATAGTTCATGAATTTAGGGACTTTTGCAACTTTGGTACTCAACACAATTTCTAAGGCAACTTTCGGGTCTAACAATCATTCATGATATACGTTCCTTTTAAAAACTAGCATGCATTTCCCTCGCGGGTAAAACAATTTGAAATAGTATAAGCGAGGCTATAAATTCACACCTTAGATATTAAGTAGTCGGTAGTTCGAGGAGTGATCACTGACGATGTTACGGATGCCCGGTTAAATCAACACCTATCACAAATAACGCGTAATGAGTAATCTCATTTAAATACTTACGGTACTGTATAAAATACATATATACAAGTCACTTAAGACAAATATAACTCACGCCAAAAACAAAAACAACAAGTATCATTCATTTTATTCCAATTGTTCTCACTACTTACGTTGTCCATTTTTACCCATTCTCGCCGGTACTCGACTAAAGTACGGGCTGTTTTACCTTATTAAACCACACTTATAAAATTTGATAAAATTTCCAAAAATCCTATATGACCTGTAGATAACATGTTTTTAAGCCCAACAAAAGTTTTCACTTTTACGACCCGTCACGCAACTCATTTCCACGACTACATTTTACGGGCTGAAATTGCGCTTCGACCAATTTTGACCACTTTGACCTATATGAAAAATACCTTTGACTTCCTTGACTCATAAGTCAACATATAGACTCATTTGTACAGGTTAGGGACCAAGTTTTGACCCTTGATCATTCACCAAATTATACTTGTGACCCTCGGGATTTGACTAAAACTTTGCACAAATCCGGATTGTGAAAGTCCTCGTCTCCCGGTACCCGATCTTTAAAATGTCATAACTTTTAGCTCGTTTTGAGTCACGGGCTCTACCTTATACCAAATTAAAGCTAGAAAAACCCTCTATCACTATATTTAGTTTTCAAGACCTGGAACAAAAATCATTTTTCCAAAATAGACCAAATGTTTCTGCCTAAAAATGACTATATCAAAAATATGCTTAGACTCGATTCCAAGACTTCTAACCAACACTAAACATCATCCTAAGCCTTCCCAAACATATCCTAACATCAAATTTCCATCCTACCCCTATTGATCAACCAATCTCAATATCAAAAATCAAAGGAAATAAACATGCAAGTAATAAAACCTATATGAAACATCCTAAAACAACAAACCAAACACAAATATAACATGCAAAATCAACAACCACCATGGCTCCCCAAACACCCCCTTTGCCGTGGGGTTTGGGTGACCAAATCACCACAACCAAATTAATTTTGGTGGGTTTTCATGGTGTTTATACTTCCATAACACTAAATATCAACATGCATTAGCTCACTTAGCCACAAAAACGAATTTGGATCATATGAAAAATCTTGAAAAATTTTTATCAATGCATGTTGGATTTGAGCACATGAATAGGTGGGTAATGACCAAACTAAGCGTGGTCTAACCTTAGATTTTTGAAAAATCAAGTAGAAAAGATTTTAGGTGGATTTTTGTTTGGGTTGGGTGTGCCGTGGGTTTGAGAGAGACAAGGAGGGAGTGTGTTTGATTTTTCTTTGTAAATTTTGTATGTGTTTAAGTGTTTGTTCACTTTGGCCCTTTTTGATAGTTAGGAGGGACCTTTGTGCAATATTGGGCTTCTTTTGTCCTTAAATAGAAAACGACCTCAAAACTTTGCGGGTTTGACTCATTTGTCAATTTTGAAAATTTTACGGGAGTCGGAAATCTTCCCGAACGCTCTAAAATATTTTTGGGATACTTTAAATGTACTTGGAAGGCTATAAAACTCACACGACTCAACTTAACACGAATCGTAAATAAAATTCTCGAAAAATTACATTATCGATAAATCGTCAAAAATTATATAAAATTGGGCATCTCTCGGGATCGTAATCGTCATCGTCCTTCTCAAAACGTCAAACGTAAAAATTATAACCTCGAACATCGGCTCTAACCAAAATACTTATAATTATAGAAATTAAAATTTATCAAAAATTTCAAAAATTAGCGTAATTTAGGGTATCGTTAATGACCTCGATTCTAGGGTGTCACATCCACCCCTCCTTAAAGAGAGCGACGTCCCGGCGCTCGCCTCTTCTTGTACTCACATTTCGTCTACTGGAACAAATGAGGATACCTTTCCTTGAAAAAGTCCTCACGTTCCCAGGTGTATTCCGGTCCACGCTTAGAATTCCATCGGACCTTCACAATGGGAATCCTACTACGCTTCAACCGCTTGACCTCCCGGTCCATGATTTCCACAGGTTCTTCCACAAAGTGCATTTTGTCGTGTTAAAGTACTATGACACCAACATTCAGTACCATCCTGGTAAGGCGAATGTGGTGGAAGATGCTCTAAGCAGAAGGTCGGGTATGATTGATGGCATCATGGTTGCAAAGGATATCATTTGTGACATGGAGATGACAGACATTGAGTTTTTGTAGAAGGACAACACGGTTACTGAGCGAATCTTAGAGTTGAACCAGACTTACATTCTAGGATCAAGGAAGCTCAAAAATATGATGGTGAGATTTGGTCTATCATTCAGAACATTGATCAGCAAACGGAGTTTCGTGTTGATGATGACGGTATCTTATGGCAGGGAACTAGACTAGTTGTTCCTGATGACTCTACACTCAGGGAAGCTGTGTTGACTGAAGCTCACTGCTCTCCATTTTCCATACATCCTGGTTCCACCAAGATGTACTGATTGGAGTAAAATTACACCTCTTGTTTAGGAAAACAAAAGAGTGTAAAAGCGGTAAGTATTAAACACGAGGATTTTGGAAAAACCAACTGCTAATGACCCAATGAGGTGAAAAGGTTCATTTCCCAAGGAGGTATATGTGTGTGTTTAACTTGTAATTGATTTGAGATTAATATAAGAAAGAAGGGGATGGGAAAAGGAAAAGACGGATACGTGAAAATTATACTAAGACGTAGAAAACGTAAAACCGTAAAAATTGCTAAAATAAATTCTAAAAATTCCAAAAAAATTACCAAAAATCAAATAAAATATTCTAAGGGTTTACAAAAAATCAAAACTTAACAAAACCTTTTATTTAATTAATTATTAATTTTTAAATGCTAATTAAATCCCTAAAAATCAAAATTAATCAATAAAAAGCCCAAATCAAGATTTTCAAGCTTTTAAACCTCAAAAATAACCTAATAAGAACAAAAACTATTTATACGAATTTTAAAACTAATTAAAACTATTTAAAATGATTAAAATCTATTAAAACTTAAAATAATTCTAGAAATTAGGAAGATGATGATAAAATTAATCTAAGAGCTGTAAAAATCCTATTTTAATGTATTTAAGCTAAGAAAAATATAAAAAGTGCAAAAAAAGTGAAATTTGAAATTTAATAATAACATAATATTAAAATAATATTAAAAATCCTAAAATTATAAAACATTCTTAAAAACTTGCAAACTAGCTTATTTTAACCTAAATAAACAGAAAATGAAATCAAAATTACCAAAATACCCCTATTGGGCCCCTAAATGGGCTAAAAGTCAAAATAGTCAACACTAATGGGCTTAATGGGCCTAAAAAGTCAAACCTGGCCCAAAAGACCTAGAAAAGAACTGTCTGACTCAAAATTTATTTCTAAACACAAAAGTCTGAAGGCCCAAAAGCTGGATTTGAGCTTATCACAGCTTAAAATACAAACAACTTATTCTTATTGGGCCAATAAGCCCATTAAGCAATAAGCCAATGCCATAAGCTCTAATTGACACACAACCTTCTTTTGGGATGCTTAAGAGATCTGTGAAAAGAAACTTTGAAAAAGCACACTCAATAAGCCAGAAATAAGCAAAGTAGAAATCCACAAAAACGACAAAATAGTCGGGTTAGAGTTCTAGGCTGTTTCAAAAGCTCTGGTTTGTTGCAAAAGCTCACAAATAGCCTAACTAAGAATAATCAACAAAGAAAATCGCAAAAAGTCAAGTACAATAAGCTGTAGAGGCCAATAAGCTGGCTGAAAAAGAACAATAAGCTAGTTTTCTAACAAAACCTTAACCAAATAAGTTGTAACCTTCGAGATTTGTTATTAAGCTGAGAAAAATGACACCTACTACAAAAGCCAAGTTATTTCATGTACCAATAAGCAGTTCTCAAAAATAAGCCAAAAAGTGCTTATTTGGCCAAAAGTCAAAGTCCTCCAAATTACACCAAATGCTCAGGGATTATTTGTAAGCTTGTTTTAAGCAACTTTTGTGAAGAACTCAAAGAGGAGTTCTTGTGAATCAAGAGGTCAGTTGACCTATTGATGACAGATTTTGGCAAATAAGGCCTAATAAGCCAGTTAGCTTATAAGCCAGCAACAAAGCAAACCAAATAGCCAAATATACTCACAAGCAGCACAAAATCCAGTTCCAAGCAACAAACAAGCAGGGCATACACTAGATAACAAGTAGCAAGGCAAAAATGAGGTGGTCACTTTGCCGATGCAAATGACCACTTCAGCCAACTTTGATAAGCTATAGCACTCACAATAAGCAACCAAATTCAACAACCAGATAATGCACAGATAACTTAATACCTAAACTCTTCACAAACCAGATTTCAGACTTTAAATCCAACAAGCAAAGAAAATATTGGATCTGATGTGTTTGACCAAGTTCAAACCAAATTTTGCAGGTTTTACCAAATCTTACCAAACCTTTTCCAAACTCTTTTGTAAAACCCGCACGCTTTTACCATGAATAGTACCCTTAACATCGTACGTGCTAGTATTTTACGTATTACATACGTGTTAGAACACGATAAGTACTGATTACGTACGAACACACGATAACTATTTAACAATAGTTAATCACGAACGTAATTAAAACACAAAATAATATTAATTACGTATATATATAATTATTACGAGCACGAATAAATATATTAGGCACGGTAAATATTTAACGAGAACACACTAAACACGAACACCAATAAACACGAACGAACACTTAAACAACGAGACATGGAAAACGGTACGGGTACCCCATGTGGGGCCCCTAAACCGCGGCTACATCAAGGAATTGGGCCAAGCCCATCTCAAAAATTCACTAAGAAGGGGTTAAGGTAATTTTTACTACTCATTTTCACTTTACAAGAAACCAAAACAAAAACCTAAAAATATTTTTCTCCTTCTCCTTCTTGTCTCCTTGTGGCCGCCGCCTATAACACACCAAGGAGGGGTGTTCATTTGATTTTGATCTTGGTTTTTGTACGTGTGATCGTGTGTGTTCATCCCTGATTGATCCACGCATTCGGTATACTTCTTTTAATCTTTTTTTTTCTTTTACTTTGATTTTATAAATTAAATAAGAACATGATGTTTTTAAATACCTAATTAAAAACATAAATCAAACATGTAAATGGTGATTGGATAAATCAAAAAGGATGTTTTAGGGGTGTTTGTTTTTGGTCGGCGCCTAAACCGAACCCCAATGGGGTCTCGGTTTGGCTAATAAACCACCATCGAGACCATATGGTCCCGGTTTGGTGGTGTGGTCCCACAGCAGCAGCAAACCAAAGGGAACCCCGAAGTGGTTCAGGGTATGGTGTCGATTTCATGTCCGGTTCATGGTTTCTAGTCAAGACCCGGTTCACGGTTTATGTTAAGATTATTTGTTTTATAATCATATGTTAAAAAAATTAAATTAATAAATATGACATGATTAATTTAATAAACATGACTTAGGTTATAATTTAATTATTAGAATCATGGAATTATTAACCTAAGTATTTTACATTTTCTAGATTTTATAATTAATTATTCATTAAAAACCATAGTTATATTTAATTAATTAACATGACTTAGGTTATATTATTAATAATTAACAATACATGTTTTAACCTAAGTATTTAACTTTATTTAATTAAAAACATGATATATTTAATTAAATACTTTTAACCTATAGTTTATTTAAATTACATGTAATAATTAATAAACTATACATTATATCATTATAACTTAGAAAATAATCAGAAAACACTTAAGCTTATAAATTTAGCTTATTTAAACAGCTTATATCTATTTATGGAAACTTTCTATTTTTTTAGAAACTTGTTTAATTAAGACAGCTAATCTATTTATGGAAACTTTCTATTTTTAGAAACTTATGTAATTAAGGCAGCTAATCTATTTATGGAAACTTTCTATTTTTAGAAACTTATCTATTTTAAGCAGTAATTCTATTTTTGGAAACTTTCTATTTTTGGTAACTTTCTATTTTTGGAAACTTTATATTTTAGGAAACCTGCTATTTTTGGAAAGTTACTTATTATTAAAAAGTAAGTATAATAATACATGAAATACAAGTAATACTTAATCATAATAGACAGAATATAAGATAATCACAGATTAAAGCTTAGAATAGTAGAACATGACTTGAACATATAAAATAAGCTAAGACATGACATAAAACCAGTACATATTCAGTAATCAGATACTTATACACGTATGTATTCATGTAGCGTTAGTGATTCAGAAGTAGGACTCTCTCTTCCGTTCGTCTTCTTCGTTCACTGGACATAAGGTACGGATTCCCGTCCTTTCAGTATGGACATTCTTTCCTTATTAGGATTCCACGTATGCAGCCAACTGTTTTCCCAGTATATGTTTTATATGTTTTTGAATTGCTTATGTTTAATTAGAATACCTATAGCCATATACATGCATGACAAGTTTCACCTAGTTATGGAGGTACCATAACCATAACATTAGAGGCACCAATGTTATGACTTCCCCACGGCGGAGTGATTGCTCGTGGCGTCCCTTTCAGTTTTGGCCATATTATTATTTTATCATGTGGGGCGTATGGGTGCATCCTAGTTACATGTTTTCAGCAGATTACTCAGTGTGAATGTGGTGTGTGCCTTGCATCCTTCACAAGGAGTTGATCCCTCCTACCCAGAAACCAGTACATTAAATTAGAGGCAGCCCCTCTAATTTGCATGATGAGGTCACCCCTCTAAGTATTCATGCACGTGACCTTTTCATGACCTATATTGGCTAACGGTAAATATGTTAAACAGTTTTTACAAGATAAACATAAGGCTTTTCAAACTATAAAACCATTTTTCTCAATACTTAACCAGGTTATCCAGGACTTAGTTTCTTCCGTTGTTATATGTTTATATGCTTATCCTATTCATGCTTTATTGTACATCTGTGCACTGAGCGTATTGCTCAGCCGTTTTCCTTTTCTATGTTCCCAAAACGGCAGGTACTCAGGGACGCTCGTAGACTCTAAGCGTACGTGCATATGGACTGGAAGCTTTCTAGCCTTTCTTTACTTTATGCATTATCTTTACTTTGATACTCTTGCCATGGACATTGTTTAGTCCTTTCTTTACAGTACTTATGTTTGTGTGTGATGAGCTTTACCTTTGGACTACCGATGTTTGATTCCGGTATTTTCCTTTTATGGTCAAGTAATGTTTAGACATTGATGAGACTGTATTTATACATAGTCTCATCGTCCAAATCGGGCTTAAAACGATCAAAATATCATCAAAATACCCAAAAATATGCTTGTGTTTATTCTTTGTGTATTTCAGGTACGGATATCGTGAATTCACCAAAAGAATATGAAGGTCTACGAATTCTAAGGATTTGGTAAATGATGGAAGATCTATTGATTTAATGGTGGAAATGGGGAAGAAGGAGATGGTGGTGTAGAGAGAGAAAGGAGAGAAAGGAAAAGTAGAGAGAGAAAGTGAAATTAGATTAATGAAAATGTTGTAAATGAATGAACCACCCCTCCTAACATGCTAGGAGGGGTACATATAGCCCACCCTACATGTGGGCTATATGGACTATATTTAGTACAAACTGGATCACGAGCCAAATACAATAATATATCGTTGGAGCGACCGATCCTTCATAAATACGTAAAAACGTATTTCTAACAATCTCCCCCTAAGGGAGGTCGCTCCAAGTTACAAAGTTCTAAATATTCTATAGCTCGTGATCTATGCTAATAATGATGTGACCGAGACTTTCTTTGGGAAAACACATTTCCAACAATCTCCCCCTAAGGGAGGTCACACCATTTTACAAAATCTTAAACCTAGCATACTATTCTTGAGTCTTCGATCTTGTTCTTGTGAATATGCTTGATGTGATCTTTGACTTTAGTCTTGAGCATGTTTCCTTGCCTTGACCTTGTGCATTCATCACTTGTGAAATTTGCCTCTTCGTGACTTCATGTTCCACATACTTATACCTTTAAATTCTTGAAAGCTTCAGAGATTGATACAGCGGAAGACTTGACCTTCAGACTTTCTTGAATTTGTTGAAGTACTAAGTGTATGTAGTATAAGCATGTGGTGACGACTTCTTCTGGATTGTACACCGCAATGCCACCTTCTTGTTACGCTGCATAAGACAGTTAGCAACAAACAATATACACGGATGAAATGGCCTTGAACATTTCATTCTAATTTGGTAGCATTTTACCTCCGGTCGGTGAAGACCGTTGGACGATATTAAATATCGTACTTGTGGCAGGTAGTTTCAATAAAGAACCTCCTTGACAAGATTTCGCGGGTAAACCCGTTCTCTTTACTCGACCGTCCAAAGCTGACTGCGAACGTAAAGAGTGAATCATTTGGATAATATTATCCGCATGATTTGAAGCCGTCAATTCATGTTCCTGGAACAAGTGAAGTTCAATTAAGAACCGCACCATCGTTGCTTTCCAGTTGTCACTAGCTTGATTCATATAGAATCTTGCAAGTTACCTACCAAGTGCTGTTTGATGTTAACACTAGAAGGATTTCCATTCGTCACTGTAAATACTTAATAGTATTACTCTGAATGTTCTGGCAAGATCACTAAGATATTGCGTAGAGGCCTGGAACGTGTTTAAATTCATTTAAGAATTAAACAGCTGTTGCTTTCCAGTTATCACAAGTTTGATTCATAAAGAATCGCGCAAGTCACCTACCATGAGCTTTTTGATATTCGCTCAAGAAGGATTTCCATCTTCATTGTAAATACTTTCGTATTACTCGGATGTTCAGGCAAGATCATGAAGATTTTGCGTAGGACTCTTAAGAACTTTCTTACTTTTCACAGTGTGTGAAGAAGCAAGTAAATATGAAAGTGTGTCCTAATGAGATATTTGATGATCTCAAAAGGCTCTAGACTCGATCGTGCATTTTGGATTTTAGTGATCGGAGGCTGGAGAGGAGTGCCACCTTTTCAATACCAATTTATTCGGAGTGAATAAACCAGTAGATAATGTGTTGATCTCCGTGTGATTAAAACAAATACCTTTTGAGAGATATTTGAGTTAGCTGGGAAGGGTTGTGCATTGCATCACTGGGTCCATGATGTCTTTCTTCAATATCAAGAATCATTAAAAATGATCTCAATAGCATATGAATTGACCCGGTTTCTGCCTAAGGTTGTAAGGAGGGCTTCTTTCTTTACACCCTTTATCTTTACAATTCTTTTTCATTCTTCAACCCCTTCAATGCTTACCAATACGTCATAACTAGCACCTTGTTGTGATTGTTCCAGTGCTAACTTAAGTACTTGGTCGGCATTCAGCTACGTTCACAATCTTTCTCCATCTTTCCTAAGGACTACTATTTCTAGCTATGGAATGTCCTTGGGAAGATTCCTCCGGTTCTAGAGAAATCATTGGACTTTAACCTATCCTACCATCCTTATGTCACCACAATCTTTACCGTCGTGAATAGAGATGTTTTGGGTCACCATGAAATCCATTTTGAAGTGCAAATCCATTTTGCTCCCCCTTAACATATGCTACGATATTCGAAAACATTTCGCACATGTCGGGATGAGCTAACACGTTAAGTCAAACCATTTGTGATTAATCATTTCCCATATTAAATCACATTTTCTCCCCCATATTAAAAATATTAACTCAATCGATGTTTTTAATATCAATTGATTTAATAGCATTTTAAGAAAATTTGGGAAGAAAAATGCAAATCCAATTGATTTTAACAAGCTCCCCCTCAAATTAATGAGGGTGTACTTGAAACGTAAATTAAATACCTTTTAAACACAAGTGTAAGGTATTTATCACGTGCAAAGATCATATATGATAATGTATTCACAAGATTAGCAATTTACGAGGTTGGACCTGAATAATGGAGAACATCATATGAAGGAAGCACATGGTTCTTGTTCACGAATGTTGGTCACCTCGTCACGTCCCCGAGAAAATTAATTCCCGTTGTTGAGTCAAAGCTTTCCGGTGAAATGCTTGACTTGATTATGAAAAGCGGGTTGCTATCTGAAATAATAGCAAACCATTTTGAGCATGTTTTAAAAGTCTGAACTTCTGCTCGAACTTTATTTACAACCCCGTGTCATTATTGAATGACATTTCTAGGTTCGTAAATATTATCGATTCCAGAAGACATGCTCTTTTGATCAAAACATTTTTGAACACACAATTTTGAAAGATTTAGAAAAATCTTTTGAGAAATTCTCGAAAAATTGTGTTCAAAGTTTTGAAAACCAATTACTTGAGCTTAAGATGTTGAATATCTTATAAAACGAGCTCAAGTCCGAGAAGTTGTAAACTTCCCGTTGTTAAGGATAAGTTTATCATCGGCGATAAACTTTCCTTTTATCTGAAGGACGAGTCCTAAGCTGACATTTACTTAGAAGTCGTTTTCATGAGCTTGAAAACTTTGACTGTTTTAACAGAAAGCTCATGACCGAGAAAGGTTAATTTCTCGTTATGAGGAAAAGTTCTCTTATTTAAAAGATACACTTTCCTTTCTGAGCTTAAAACTTCGAATGTTTTAATACAAGCTCATGACCGAGAAAGGTGAATTTCTCGTTAAGAGGATAAGTTATCATAAAAGATAAAATTTCCTTTATTTTAAGTTCGAGTTACAGTCTGACATTTAACTGTAAGTCATTGTGCATGAGCTCAAAAACTTGGAATGTTTTCGATATAAGCTCATGCCCGAGAAAAATTAATTTCTCGTTGTAAGGATAAGTTTATCATCGGCGATAAACTTTCCTGCCTTTGAAGAACGGGTTACAGACTGTCATTTATCTATAAGCCTTAATGCATGAGCTTAAAAACTTGGAATGTTTTTGATATAAGCTCATGCCCGAGAAAAATGAATTTCTCGTTTTTAGGATAAGTTTATCATCGGCGATAAACTTTCCTTTCTTTGATGAGCGAGTTACAGTCTGTTATGTGACTGTAAGTCCTTGTGCATGAGCTTAAAAACATGGAATATTTTTAACATAAGCTCATGCCCGAGAAAAATGAATTTCTCGTTTTTAGGATAAGTCATCATCGGGATGAACTTTCCTGTCTTTTGAGAGCGAGTTACAGTCTGTTATATGACTGTAAGTCCTTGTGCATGAGCTTAAAAACGTGGAATATTTTTAACATAAGCTCATGCCCGAGAAAAATGAATTTCTCGTTTTTAGGATAAGTCATCATCGGGATGAACTTTCCTGTCTTTTGAGAGCGAGTTACAGTCTGTTATATGACTGTAAGTCCTTGTGCATGCTTAACCATGAATCCCCTGAGACATTTGTTTCTCTGATATTTGCTTCTTCAGCAACCAAACTCTAAGAGTGTCCTTAGTTGAACGGTATACAACGATTGGACCGCTTCGTTCTTTTGGAACATCAACTTTGGTACCTGCATTCTCATTAGGAGTTTGTATACTTTTGCATGGGTTAGAGATATCTATTTTTAAAGCACGTGGGGGTTCATAGTTGGCTTTACTTGTGTCAGAGGCGACCTGAGTAGATGATTCACTAGTCTTGGCTGGCAAACGTTTCCTTTTATAGAAAACCTTAAGTTTAGGCGTAAGTGAAGTATCATCTTTATCAGTTTCCTCCCTAGTAGACTTAGTAGAATCGGAGACTATCCTAGTTAAAGGGCACTCGTTTCCTACAAGAGTGAAAGTTCTACCAGTGGGGTGCCACATTTTGCCAACGGGTTTGATTTTAGCAACCCACTGGGATTTAAGTCTAGCACGGGAGTTCACCTCATTAAGTAATATTTTGATACAGGAATCATGATTTGCCGTAAAGACACATTTTCTACATGTTTTACAAGTAGCATATTTAATGTCCGAGTAAGATCTAGAATCCCTAGATGATTGATTGATGCTCCTAGGATTGGGCATGCTACGGTTAGCAGTGTTGGGTAAACTAGAAGGCATCTGACTAGGTTTGAAATTCCTATCTCTTACTTGTGTCTTTTGAATAGCTTCCCTTTGACCAAAATCATGGCGCACATCATTTGAACTAGTTCTAGACGTGTTCATTGAACTATTCTTAGGGAAATTAGAGGCAATCATATGATTAGGTCTTGCTAAAACTGATTTAGTCACATTAGGCCTAGTTGGTGGAGTGACTGTTCTAGAAATATGACCCAAATCAACTTGGGAGGCAAACCGCGGTCTCGAGGATTGTGGTCGCTCGGATCTAAATGCAGTAGGTTGTCTGACAATCGGTTGTCTGACGAACTGATTTGTAGGCGGTTTCCCCAAGATTGATGGTTTTTCCAGCTTAGTGTCCACACTAGTTCCTCTAGTTTTCCTTAACTCGTTTTTCAACGCAGCTATAGCAAAAACCTTTTCCTGTACTTGGGCCTTTAAAATCTCATTCTCTTTGAGCACTCTATCTTGGGATGCCAACTTAGATTCAAGCAGTTGAATTTGTTTCAAAAGATTATCCTTTTCAGCTTTAGAATCTAGAACAGTTTGATCCAATTTTCTTTCAAGAACAACGTTTGACTTTTCAAGTTTTTCAAAGTATGTTTCAAATTTGTCCGTTTTCTTAGAAAATTCAAGTTTGGCATCCTCAAAATCTTTTGATTGTTGAGCTACAATCATTTCGAGCTCTCTAATCTTGGAATCAGAAGCAGTCAATGAAGCAGTTATAATACAATTATCATGATTTACTATAGCATTCTGAACAATCTCTCCCTCATTATGACTTACATCGGATGAATCAGAAGTGGTATTGCTATCACTCTTTTCCATCCCATGTTTGTCATAATTAGATTCAGAATGCTCAATATGCGGCATATCATCAGCATATACATCATAAAGAACATTACATTGTACCATGTTTGCAGGCTCTTCGTCATAAACGGGCAAGGTGTCATCAAGAAGGATCTCGTGAACATTCCCTGACGTGCCACTGGTATCATGTTGTCCTCCTGATTCCGTGCTCTTGCCATCGTTAGGCTCCAAGTTTTCAACCGTATGACCAGTTTCCTCTTGCATCGAAGAGTCTTGCATTCCATTATCATACCCTTGCTGAAGTCGAGATCTTTCATAAATCGAAGACGATACCGATGTCATGAGTTTCAAAATTGTATCACGGAAAACTCGAAGCTCGGTATGTGTATCTCGAAGAAATGATTGGCAAAGCATCGAACTTTCAGACTTGATGATATTGAATTGGAGGAAAGGCGTGAGTTGTGTCACAAGAGCCTTATAAGCAAGTGCCGATGCAGAGGGATTAACATTTTCATTGTTGAGTTGCTCTGCGAGTTGGGTCAAGATGGTGAACATTGATTCTATGAATATATGACGATCTTGACCAAAGATTGTCACAAATTCGCTCCCTCCTTGAATCCATGAAAGAGTGACAAGATGAGACTGAAGCATGCGAAATGAAGTAATGCCACGTTCTCTAACTTTGTTTTGCAAATTATGCGATTCTCCCTCGTTTGATGTCGAATTCAAAAAATCCTTTGAAAGTCGAAGAAAGATAATCGTCTTAATTGTCGAAAGACCAATACGATACTTGACAAATCGTGGATAAACCAAGAAAATGAAATTCGCGGGATTTGACAGAGCCACCGAAAGATCCGTAAATAACTCTTAAATAATCGTCGTTTGGTGATATATCTCGTTTCTCGGCTCAATAATTTCTTAGTCGGCACACTTTGGCTCGTCACACTATTTTAAATCCCGACAATTTTATAAGCCAAAAAATCATGTCGTTTAAAATTACGACTACTCTATATACAAAATTGATTTTTGTTTCAAAAACAAAGATGTACTTTTGAGTCGTCCCACTTTTTGTCAAAGATAACAAGTATCCGATTTAAAGATTGCCACGTGATTAAATTCTTGGTTATATGCATAAAAGAGGCCCAAAGTACTTCAAATTATCTATTCTATTAAAAAAAAAATACACATCACACACGTGGCTTTCTATACATCGCTTTGTTAACTCCGCCCCACTAGAAATGAAACGTGGCAAGAAGAGGTTATCTGGCTACTTAGTTTTCTCCGTCTCACTCTTAAATAAACACACAATTTTTGACTTCTCCTCCCAAGACAAAACCTATCTCTCTCTCTTAAAACAAGATCAAATCAGATCACCAAAACGCCTCCGTCTCTTTCAACTCCTACCAATCTCAGCCACCAAGCATGCACATAGAAGCCTCCGCTTGTCTTCTTGATCCAAATACCACCTCAAATCCTCCCTCAAATCCTGATTACTCCCAAAAACTCGTCTCTATCGAATTACCCAAATATGCTCTTTAATCCAGAGTACTCCCCAACCGAATCAATCTCACACGAATCAAGAACTTACGAAACAAATAATAAGGATTCAAGATCAATTAAATGGTCTCGGGTAGGTTTTTCTTGTAATGTTTTTCGAGTCTCTCTCTCATCTGTAGAGTCCTTCTCGTCGAGTCTGTTTTGAGTGTGTTCGAGTCAAGAAGTTTAGTTTGGGAGTCTTGATCGAGTCAATTCAAGATTGATTTAAGATTAGGTATTGTCTGAGATTAGGGAGTTTTTGGAATATTGATTTGTGTTTTGATTTGGGTTTTTGATTTGGGTTGGGTTTGATGCGAGGGTGGGTGTTTGAGATTCGAGGGAGGGTGACGAGTCGAGAGAGAGAAGAGGTGAGGTTGAGAGTTTGTGAGTGAGGGGTTCGAGGGGGAGTCGAGTGAGAGGTTGTGGGGGTATTTTGTTTGAGTCGGGGCTGGGGTTTGAGTCGAAAGGTTTTGTAGTCGAGTCTCAAAAAAAGGGTGTTCGAGAGATGAGAGATGAGAGTCAGTGTGTTGGGTGAGGGAAAGAAGAATCGAGAGTTTTGTTGTAGAGTGGTTGTTTGAGGAGGGTCAGTGTCCTTTGGTGAAGAGTCTTGATAAAAAGTGTCTTTTGGTGAGTCGGTTTTTGGACAAGGTAGTTGTGAGTCGAAGTCGAATCTGATTGTTTTTTGAAAGACGAGAGGTGTGAGAGAGGGTTGTTTGGGGGTTGAGTCTATACGGAAAAAGTCCTATACGGAAAAAAAAAAGAAAAAAAATCCTATACGGAAAAATCCTATTCGGAAAGTTTTCTATTCGGAAAGTTTTTATTCGGAAAAAGTTTCTATTCGGAAAAAAAAATGACAATTCGGAAAAATGTCTATTCTGAAAGATGTCTATTCTGAAAGATGTCTATTCGGAAAAAATCTATTCGGAAAGTTTTCTTATTCTGAAAAATGGTTTATTCGGAAAGTTTTTCAAAGTTTGTCCATACGGAATGTTTTTCACAGTTTGTCCATATGAAATGACTATACGGAATATATGGCTTATACAGAAAAAGAAATCGCTCGAACTCAAAAATTGATAGACTGGATGGAAAAAGACAGATGACATTTTTGACAATTTTTGGACTGATTGGACAATTTTTTGGACAAGTTTGGACTGTAGACAGATTCGACAGATTGGATTGGACAAATATGAAAATGAAAGAGAAAACTGATTAAAAAAAATGATTAAAAAAAATGTATAAAAAATTTAAAACTGATGAAAAGAAAAACCTGATGGAGAGATTCGATTATTTAAAAACAAGTTTAATAAAAATATATAGAAAAACTTTATAAAAAATTGATAAGATTTAAAACACTGATAATAAAAAATAAAAATTGATAAAATTTATAAAAATTGATAAAAAGTTGATCGAATGATGAAAAGATTGATAAAAAATTAGAAAAGAAAGGATTTTTACCACCAAATCAAAAGATAAAAAAATAAGCAAATCCTAAGATTCAACCATGGCTCTTGATACCAATTGAAGGTCTACGAATTCTAAGGATTTGGTAAATGATGGAAGATCTATTGATTTAATGGTGGAAATGGGGAAGAAGGAGATGGTGGTGTAGAGAGAGAAAGGAGAGAACGGAAAAGTAGAGAGAGAAAGTGAAATTAGATTAATGAAAATGTTGTAAATGAATGAACCACCCCTCCTAACATGCTAGGAGGGGTATATATAGCCCACCCTACATGTGGGCTATATGGACTATATTTAGTACAAACTGGATCACGAGCCAAATACAATAATATATCGTTGGAGCGACCGATCCTTCATAAATACGTAAAAACGTATTTCTAACAGAATACAAGAATCAAGCAAAAACGAACACGGGAAATGAAGCTGCACAAAGAACTGGACCCGAATCATGAATTTCCTTTGAAGCCCTTGAAGTTTGAAGAATTGGCAAGATTGGTCCTCCAAGTTTGAAGACTTGTCATTTTATACCCTTGTAAAACTTATATATTACATATGGGTCCCTAAAATGATGAGAAATTACATCATTAGTCCTTGGAATATGGTCAAATTACATTGAAGGTCCTTGTTGTAAAGTTTGAAAAATCCTTGTGCCATTTTTGACAACTATGCCAAACTTATAACAAAGGAAAAAGAATAGTTGTTGAACAAACTTTAAATGAAGAACTAATGGAATTCAGGGGGGTTGTTTTGCCATTTACCAAACCCATACCCATTCTATACCCGGTTTTGGCCCACTATAATCCTCCAAAGCCCAAACCCTACCCAGTACCCGGCCCACACCCCATAACCAATTTTTAAACTGGTCAAACCATGGTCAAAACCCCCACTTAACACTTTAAACCGTTTTTTATATATATTTTTGAGAGGGAAACATGTACTATTCATCTCCTCCCCCTAATTACCTTCTAATCCACCACATAAACCCTAATCCCAAATCAAACCCTAATCAAAGGGGTTTGTTTTAAGAACCTCCAGATCAATAATTAAGTCCACCAAAACCAAAACCCACACCCAACTCACTTCTCCCGTGACCCCAAGTGACCCCACCAATGTTCCCTGCTCCCTCATTTTTGGCAACAAAGGTATCTTTTAGCTAATCGACGAACCACAAGCCAAAACTTGGTCCCTAAGGACCATTTCAACGGTTCAAGATGCATTCACATTACTGGCAACAACAAAGCATCCACATGTGACCATGAAGACTAGAATTTCAGATTTTGACCAAGGGCAACTTAGGAAAATCAGCAACTAGGGTTTTTGGGTTGTAATATTTTATTCTTGTTCTAGTATCTTCTGTTGAGATGTATAAATAGGACGTATGTGTCCTATTTTGATTTTGTTCCAGTTCTTGTAAAAGTTTTAAGTGAAGTATAATAAAGCAGCTTACAATTTTTGCATCACTGAGTTTCCTTTTATTTCTTGTTTAGTATAATCAGTTTACACTTATTTATTGCAAAAACATTTTACCTTTTCAATAGAAAAGAAGTTTGGGGAGAGGACACTTAACCCAAGCTCATTTTTCTGTTTGTAGGTTATACAAGCATTAAAATCTTATTTGGTTGACAGCCAAATAAGCTGTTGAAGCTTGTATAAGCTATTGTTCAAAGTTTGGAAATTTCAGAAAGTGCATTTCAAAAAAGGGGTATTTTAAAAAAATCAGTTTTTTTTAATAAAGTTCATTTTTTTATACAAGCCATAAGCTCATAAGCCTGCTTATTCAGTAAGCTAGGTTCATGAGCTTAGGCTTATCACTGCTTCACCTGTTTGTTGCTTGTGCAGGGTTTCAAGATCAACAAGGCATCTCATTATTCCATTTTATTTCATTAGAAGAAATATTTATGCTTAGGGTCCACCTTGGATTCCTCCAACAAGCACTCTCTACACATTTACATAAGCTCACTAGGATCTAGGAAAAGGCATCAGCTGGTAATAGCTTGAACCTTCCAAAAAAATTTTAGTGTACTTGCTTAAATGTGATTTTTAGTCTAAACTGCTTGTTATTGTTGTTTCACTGTTCATTTTGTGTTCTTTGATGATCATTGCTTGGTTTAGATGGTTGTAGGACTGTTTGATTGTGTTTTGTTTAAATTCTCTTTGAAAAAAATCATTTTTCAATTTTAAAGGGGTGTTTGGCATTAAGGTATTAATTGGTTTAAGGTAACAGTAAGCTAGATAATATTGCCTAAACACACTTGGTTTATCATTTGGTATTATTTCTCAGTCATTGCCTTAAGTGTTGAATAGGATTTAAAAAATTGCATGCTCTAAATTTTGGTAAAACTTGGCTAAAAATTAGTAAGACAGATTTCTGCCTTGTTTTATTGTGAATTTTTGCTCACAATCTTGTAAACTGTTAAGTAGTAGGGTAATCTAGGGTTTTGGGTTGATTGTATGTCATTTGGGTATATTGTGATTGAGTATTGAGCTTTTAAAATTCGTCCAATTGCCATTTGCTTCAGCTTATTGTTCACAGAAACTCATTAGGCATACCAGTGACTTATTTGGCTTCTTTGTGTGCTCAATTTGTGAAAAAAGTGTGTTTTTTATATTTTTACAGACTCCCTACACTCCACTGAGTGTAGGGTTGCCAATCATTGTCCACAAAACATAGCCAATCTCAAGTTTTAGGTCAAAACGTGCCCAGACCTGTTTTTATAACTAGCAGTGGGAACTAACTTCCCCCTGCTAGTGTTAAACTTGGTACTGCGAAGCAAAAGGACAAAAGTCCTCCAAGATGTCACTTTCAGTTTGCATAATTTTTGTCTTTAGTGAACTCTTTTAAGAACTAGGACTTGATTCTTTTTTCATTATTTTTCTTATTTTAATCTTGATTTTTCTGTTTAATTAGCTTTTGTTTTACTGTTCATTTAGTAATTTTTAGATTATATAGCTATTTTAATTAACTTTTTAAATATTTGTTTTTGTCTTTTAGTGGTAAAAATCAATATTTTTCTGTTTTAAAATTTTTCTTAGATTTAGAAAAATATTTTAAGATTTTTAGTTTAAAAATATTTTACTGTTCACTTTTTAAATTATTTTTTATAATTAATTTAGCTTAATTAGGGTTTTAATATTAAACTGTTTTGTCTTTTAGTGAAAAATTTATATTTTTCAAACTTTTTCATTTTTCTACTGTTCCTTAGTATAATTTAGGATTTTCAAAATTGTCAAATTATTTTTGGCATTATTTTATTATTTTTTATGATTATTTTAGTTTAAAAATAATTTTAAGTGTTTTAAAAATAAAAAAATAGTTTTGAAAATTTAGGAAAAATACTTTTTAGTCTTTAAATAATATAAGTGGGTTATTTGTTCAATAAAATAATATTTTGGACATTTTGTTAATTATATTTAATTTTAGGGCTTTAATTAGCATTAAAAATTGAATATTTAATTAATAAAAGGTTTTAAAATATATTTGTTGGATTTTTATTCTTATTTATATTATTTTTGACTTAGTTTTAATTTTTAATTAATTTTTAGGTTTTGTTTTTAATTTCGTCGCGTTTTACGTAATTACGTTCGCGTTTTACGTCAACGTCGTAGTTTAATCGTAAGTCGTAGCTCGTCTTTAATTTTTCTCTTCTAAACCACAAACGTCACTAATCCAAACTTGATTTCATATATATTGGAACATTAATCCACACACCTCCTTCGAGAACGAACCCGCATTTATTCGGTTTTACGTTTTTCCTAAAGCGTAAGACTTAATACTTGCCGCTCATATGCGTTTTTCCTAAAACGTGTACGAAAAACCTACATCAATTTTTGGCGCCGCTGCCGGGGAGGTGTTTTTAGTGTGCCATTATTATTACTATCGTGTTTGTGTGAGTAGTGCGTTTTAGCTTTTCATTTTTTTTGGAAAGCGTGAATATCGTACATACTCATTTTTGTTATTTTTCATTACTATATTATAATATCCAAATAAAACGTGTTTAATTTTCCTAAATTAAACACACAACAATCTTTTACTATATTGTAGATATATTGGTTTTCGTTTTTATTGTGAATATATTATTACTATATTGTATCTACGTAAGAACAATAAATATACAAGTACTCCAAAAGCGTGAAAACGCAACCTTGATTCGGGATTTCATCACTCGATCATTGTATTCGAATCTAAAGCAAAAGTTTAAAGGCAAAATAGATAAATACTTTCGTGAGGCTTAATTTCAATTAACACAAACTATAAGGTGGGTATAAGGCGGTTGTATTTCACGACCTAAGGGAAAAAGGCTCTTAAGTGCTTAGCGTCGCCTCGTTTCCCCCGCTTGCTTGTGCGTGTTTTGAGAAAGAAGGCCAATCGAGGGCTTGCCGCCCAAGTATTATCTACGTATATTATATTTGCTTGTTTTTTCAAGATTAAACCCTCTTGAACGTTTTGGTGTTCCACCAACGTTCTAAAGTCATCGAAGGCGTTCACCCTACGTGATCGTTTTCATTCTTTGAGGCTCCTTTAATCGAGAAAGTCGATTCGAGGAGAGATTTGTAGATTTGTGTCTACGTAATACATTCAAAAATCCAAAAAAATTAAAAAAACAATCAAAAACCAAAAAAATTGAAAAATCGAAAAGCCGCAAAAAGAATCTTCTTTGCTACCACCCATTCTACGCTTAGTGCATGCGCACTCGATCGAAGGATTATTCCAATTCTAGCGAAGCTTCGAATAGACGCAATCGTAATCGAAGGAATCGACGACGTAGACGAGAATTATAAACCGACCTTCCTAATATCGTTGTTGAAGAGACCGTAGAAGAGATGGCTGACAATCGTTCGATGATGGAATTGCTCCAAGCGCCCACCGAGGGTTATGGAGACGTGATCGTAATTCCCGCTATCGAAGCGGAGAATTTTGAGATTAAGAGCGGAATGCTTTCGTTGATTCAAGCTACGAAGTTTCGAGGTCG
Source organism: Glebionis coronaria (assembly GCA_025667525.1). Taxonomy (NCBI): domain Eukaryota; kingdom Viridiplantae; phylum Streptophyta; class Magnoliopsida; order Asterales; family Asteraceae; genus Glebionis; species Glebionis coronaria. The sequence continues at coordinate 223,282 of JANFOE010001621.1, read as the reverse complement.
TGAAGCCGATAATCCTCACGACCATATTCGGAATTTTGATCGTCTTTTAGCCACGAGCAAGTTTAAGAACGTCGACGCCGATGTCTTCAAGCTTATGCTTTTTCCGTACTCGCTCGATGGTGCCGCCAAGGATTGGTACGAGAAAGAGCCACCTAATTCTATAACTACGTGGAAGGATCTCGTTTCCAAGTTCGTTAATTATTTTTTCCCACCGTCTAAGACGACGTTTTTCAAGAATGAAATTACGAAATTTGAGCAAAAACCGAACGAATCTTTTAGAGACGCGTGGGATCGTCTTAAGGAATTGCTTAGGCAATGTCCTCACCATGGTTTTTCCGAGTTGCACCAAATCGATACGTTTTACAACGGTCTTAATTTTCAAGAGCAAGATTCGTTGAATTCCGCCGCCGGTGGCAACTTTTTGTGTAAAACTCCGAAAGATGCATTGATAATTATCGAAAACCGATCCAAGGTTTACCAACTCCGCAACGCACCGAGTTTTGCCAATGTCGCCAATGTTAGTAGTTCTAATCGCGACATTGAGAGAGTTGATTCGAAAGTCGACAAGTTGACGAATGTGTTTACGTCTTTTCTCATTGAGATGCAAAAGAAAGACGCTCCCGCTACGGTGAAAGCGGTTGAGGTTTCGTGTACGTTTTGTGGTGGACCTCATAATTATTACGAGTGTGCGGCTACGGATGGCCAAACGTCGAATGTGAGTGCGTTAAACAACAATTTTTCTAATCAAAATCAAAATAACGCCGGTCCATCACAACAAGGCAATTATAACCGAGGCAACAATTTTTCGAATCAAAATCATAACAATTTTCAAGGAAACAATCAACAAGGAAATTTTTCGAATCAAGGAGGTTATAATCAAGGTCGAAATTTAAGTTTGCAAAACCGAGATAACAACAACAACCAAAACTCGAGTTTTCAAAACAACGCTAATCAAGAAAACAATTTTTCGAATGGTAATCAAGGGAATTTTCAAAGAAGTAATCAAAACCAAGGGAACTTTAATGCTAATCAAAATAGTTCGTCAAACGATTTTCAAGAATATATGAAAACGAATGAGGCTAATATGAGACGATTAGAGGGACAAATTGGTACTTTGAAAAACGAATTTTCCAACACTTTGAAAGGTCAAAATAATAAAATTGAACAAGGTCAAAGTGAGATTAAAAAGATGTTTTCGGCAATCATGAGCAATCAAGCGAGTTCGTCTTCGAGTACGTTACCTAGTAACACCGTACCCAATCCAAAGGAACAATGTAAAGCCACCTCGTCTATTGGAAAAGGTCGTGTGATTACCCCTAACCTTGATGGATTTAGAGTTGTTTATTCTTCTCAACCCTCGACTTCTAAGACGTCTTCTTGTTCTAAAGTCGATGGGGTGGACGTGGCGACCAAGGAAAAGAGTGCACACCCTCGTGTACATCAAATTCCATCCAAGGTTCAAAAAGAGACCTTTGTTGACCTTACAAAAGTAACCCTTGAAGAAACTTGTGCATCGATCCTTCTTAAAAAACCCAAAAGGCGTATGCCGAGAAAGGAAAAGGATCCGGGCCAATTTCTACTACCTTGTGATTTTTCCAAGATTGAGGGATGTTTAGCCCTTGCCGATTTAGGTGCTAGCATCATTCTCATGCCTCATTCTCTTTGGAAATTGATGAGATTGCCTTCGCTTACCCCCACGAACATGACAATCGAGCTTGCAAATTGTACTCCACTTATACCAATTGGAATAGCCGAGGATGTCTACGTGAAAGTTGGAAAGTTCGTTTTTCCCGCCGATTTCGTTATATTCGATTACGAGTGTGACCCTAAATGTCCCATTATTTTAGGCCGGCCATTCTTATCGACGGCTCGAACCGTAATCGACGTTCACGAGGGGAGACTTACAATGAGATATGGGGATGAAAAAATGGACTTTTTCGCTAGAAAATCCCGAGGGTTTAATGATAATGAAAAAACCGAGGTTTCAAAACCTAATGTTTCTAAACCTAATGATTTCAAAATGTTCACTTTAGCAGAACAAATGAGGCTTGATGCATGTTTTGAAAGAATTAAGAAAAACGGTTTTAAAGATGATGATTTTAATGATAAAGAGTACGTGTACTTAATTTAAAAGGGTATGTGTAAATTTATGGATGAAAACTCACTTTGGGATGTTTTTAGCGAAACAAGTGAACCACCAATTCCGAAGGGCGACGTTAGTGCCATCACGACAAAGACCAATATGGGCTCTTCTTCACCACCTTCGAAGGACCATGACTTTGAGGCCCATACTTCTAAACCCATTGAAGTGCCTCCCACTCCTAGCCCCAAATCCATTAAGGCTAAGGAAGTGGCCCAACCCAATGTAATCTCACCCATCATAGAAATGTCACCTAAGCATAGCCCAAGGGCTTGTAAGACCATGGTTGTGACTCTCGAGAAATCCACTCGAGAACTTGCTCACATCGACACTTTCTTTGATGGCGATGGTGATTTTGCCGAGATCAAGCATATACTTGCTAAACCGCCATCCATCTTCGAGGATTTACCCTTTGATAAATCTTCAAATGATGAGGACGATCTCATGTCGGAAATTTCTTATAATGATGAGAATGACGACACTTTCACAACGTACTCGAATTCCGTATACGAACCTATTTTTCATCATAATCCCATTTTTGATGATGAATTCGAGAACGTTGATGACCATATCATTGATCCTCCTTCGTTTCACGATTGTGATGATGAAGAACTCTTTAAGGAGGTCGATGAATTTCTTGCTATAGACACAAGTCCCATTCTCGAGGAGTTACCTTATAAACACTCCTCATTTGAGAATGACGTTTACTACATTCGTGAGGATCTAACTTATCAACGATCCCCACAAAAGAATGATGGTTTCGTGCTTGATCGTGATCTCTTCGAGAGAGTTTCTAAAATCATCAAAGAGGGGAATGACAAACCATGGTTTGACAAGCCTATCTATGACGAAGAAATCGATGAGATCGACGTTCATGAAGATGACGAGTATGTAGACCCCGAGGGGGCGGTGTTCTTTATTGATCGACGTTTTGAGAACTTATATAATCCACCACCCCCTAACCGCGACTTAAATGTGAGGATTTTTAGCGCGACTAATTTTGAATTTGACACGCCAAATATTTTCGACATTATTCAATCGGGTTTTCATAAAGAGTTTTTGAACGATGAAAAAGGAAAGGATTTTAAAAATGTTTTAAATGATTTTTCTACATGTTTAACTCCGTCATCACCGCGTTTCATGAGTGCTACCACCTCGTCTACTCCTTTTGACGATGGTGTGTGTGGTTTTAGTGTGGGGGAAGCCCCAAATGTTCCCTCCCATTTCTCCACCGAGGACGAGATTTACGATCCCGAAATTGCTTGTAAAGGGAAATCTCGGTCTTCCACCGATGCAATAAATGGAAATCGTATCTATTTGCTTGGTGTGAGTCTACCTCGAGTAGCTCATGATTTTGACTTACCCATTGCCCCACCTTTCTACTTCTTATCTTTTTTCTTCTACCCCATTGGGGTTCATGTTGAAGTAGCGTTGTTTCGTCTTTCATCCGAAAACGAAGACGCTATCTTTGACCCCGGTATTCGTGTATCGGGTTTTTAAAGTACTCCACGTACTTTTGGGCCTTGTTTATCATGTAAGCCCCACCAAAAATGACCAAACCAATATTATCCCTAAATGATCACATTTATGGGGATTCGAGTCGAGCTTTTGACTCGGTTATCAAAAACAAGGTGCCTCGTGGGGGATTCTCATGCTTATCCTTGTAAATATTATCGCTTTCTTAGTTAACGTAACGAGGGGACTTGTGCTCTTCCAACCTTTGTTACGTGGTTGTTTGTGATTCTGATTTATTAGGTTCATCGTCATCATTAAAGCCTCTCGTGTTCGTTTTATGGATCACTCGAGCTTCGATCGTTGCCTTTGGAGATTCCGATATCCGATGATATCCTTTTATGTTCTAACGTTTATCTTATTAGCATAATTCATAAACGGCTTTTATGTTATTCGTTTTACCCTTTCCATGCTCGAGATTAAGCATTCGACTTCGTCTCTAGTATGGGGTTGTTTTCACCCCTAGACTCAAAACATTGAGGACAATGTTTAGTTTTAGTATGGGGGGTGAGTAGATACTTCACCTTGCTTACGTCACCACGCAATCCAATATTCATCTTTTTGTTATCGTTTTGTTTCAAAATAAGGCTAAAAATGGCCAAATTTTTCTTGTTTTTCATAAATTTTTAAGACACGAATGTAGGTTTTCCGATGGTGAGAATAAGAGTAATTTTTTACTCGACCGTGCGTGTTGAGCACTTAGCTTCGATTCCTTAACTTTTTAGGCTAAGTCTCTTAAATGAGGACGAGAAATGATAGAGTTATTTATAAGTCTCGTAATCGTCACGATCTCATGTGTAGTAATTATTAGCTTACTCTCCCCACGCTTTTTGCATAATAAGATGTTAATAAATATTGATTTAGCGGTTTAGTCACTATTGTTGGTTTCTAATTTGTTTTGGTAGCTTCCATGTAATTAAATTGGGAAAACATTAAGGTATCGCCAGCGTCACGGTTTTGAAGTATTGGCACCCGAATAATCGAAAGCTTCACCTAATAATAAGATTTCAAGTGCTCACCTAAATTAAGCAAAAATTTAAAGCTCACAAGGCCGAAAAATCTATGCCCAAATTGAAAGTGAATCAAGCCTTAATCTTCGAAGCTTTAAAGATCCAAAATTCGCTTTAGCGTGAGGATATACGTCTTTGGCTAATAAAACCACCGATGAGGCGGATAATAAAAGGCAAGGCAAGACCGAAGTCATAATAAAAGCTTCATGGCGAAGTTGAATAAAAGATGGAGGTAAACCAAAGATAATAAGGCCCTTCCGTTAGGGGGCGTATAAAAGTCTTGGTAATAAGTCTCATGTTCAAAACCGTTATAAAACCGTGTTTATCGATCCTTCTTGTTGACTTAATTTTTTGACATCGTTGTCTATTAGGATGAATTATTAATTTAATGATTTTGGTTACACCGTTAAGTTTCTATTTTTAGACTTAATCTCTATTTACGCATAAGTCAATGATGTATCCTCGTGATCATTAAGACATAATAAAATATAAGAGATACCAAGTAGGAATAAGGGAGTTTAGGTTCGTAAATTAACACTCATGAGATGTGTTCGTGTTGCTAACTTATAATAACAATGATCTCGTTACACGCTTAGCATGGAATTGGGTGAAAATCGAGGATGACGAAATTATTTCTAACGAAGCATTCACGTGTTCTTGTTCTATGATCCCAAAAGTCACTTTTTCGTGATGAAAGCAATACGTTATGTCTAAAACGCGTGTAGTAGTTTATTTAAATTTATGTCTTGAATAAAAGTCATCATAAAATGAATTTTGGAAGTGCTACGATACTTAATTCTAGCATTGCGTGGGGACACGGCAATGATTTAGTATGGGGGAGTGATGAGACTGTATTTATACATAGTCTCATCATCCAAATCGGGCTTAAAACGATCAAAATGTCATCAAAATACCCAAAAATATGCTTGTGTTTGTTCTTTGTGTATTTCAGGTACGGATATTGTGAATTCACCAAAAGAATACAAGAATCAAGCAAAAACGAACACGGGAAACGAAGCTGCACAAAGAACCGGACCCGAATCATGAATTTCCTTTGAAGCCCTTGAAGTTTGAAGAATTGGCAAGATTGGTCCTCCAAGTTTGAAGACTTGTCATTTTATACCCTTGTAAAACTTATATATTACATATGGGTCCCTAAAATGATGAGAAATTACATCATTAGCCCTTGTAATATGGTCAAATTACATTGAAGGTCCTTGTTGTAAAGTTTGAAAAATCCTTGTGCCATTTTTGACAACTATGCCAAACTCATAACAAAGGAAAAAGAATAGTTGCTGAACAAACTTTAAATGAAGAACTAATGAAAGTCAGGGGGGTTGTTTTGCCATTTACCAAACCCATACCCATTCTATACCCGGTTTTGGCCCACTCTAATCCTCCAAAGCCCAAACCCTACCCAGTACCCGGCCCACACCCCATAACCAGTTTTTAAACTGGTCAAACCATGGTCAAAACCCCCACTTAACACTTTAAACCGTTTTTTATATATATTTTTGAGAGGGAAACAGGTACTATTCATCTCCTCCCCCTAATTACCTTCTAATCCACCACATAAACCCTAATCCCAAATAAAACCCTAATCAAAGCGGTTTGTTTTAAGAACCTCCAGATCAATAATTAAGTCCACCAAAACCAAAACCCACACCCAACTCACTTCTCCCGTGACCCCAAGTGACCCCACCAATGTTCCCTGCTCCCTCATTTTTGGCAACAAAGGAATCTTTCAGCTAATCGACAAACCACAAGCCAAAACTTGGTCCCTAAGGACCATTTCAACGGTTCAAGATGCATTCACATTGCTGGCAACAACAAAGCATCCACATGTGACCATGAAGACTAGAATTTCAGATTTTGACCAAGGGCAACTTAGGAAAATCAGCAACTAGGGTTTTTGGGTTGTAATATTTTATTCTTGTTCTAGTATCTTCTGTTGAGATGTATAAATAGGACGTATGTGTCCTATTTTGATTTTGTTCCAGTTCTTGTAAAAGTTTTAAGTGAAGTATAATAAAGCAGCTTATAATTTTTGCATCACTGAGTTCCCTTTTATTTCTTGTTTAGTATAATCAGTTTACACTTATTTATTGCAAAAACATTTTACCTTTTCAATAGAAAAGCAGTTTGGGGAGAGGACACTTAACCCAAGCTCATTTTTCTGTTTGTAGGTTATACAAGCATTAAAAGCTTATTTGGTTGACAACCAAATAAGCTGTTGAAGCTTGTATAAGCTATTGTTTAAAGTTTGGAAATTTCAGAAAGTGCATTTCAAAAAAGGGGTATTTTAAAAAAATCAGTTTTTTTTAATAAAGTTCATTTTTTTATACAAGCCATAAGCTCATAAGCCTGCGTATTCAGTAAGCTAGGTTCATGAGCTTAGGCTTTTCACTGCTTCACCTGTTTGTTGCTTGTGCAGGGTTTCAAGATCAACAAGGCATCTCATTATTCCATTTTATTTCATCAGAAGATATATTTATGCTTAGGGTCCACCTTGGATTCCTCCAACAAGCACTCTCTACACATTTACATAAGCTCACTAGGATCTAGGAAAAGGCATCAGCTGGTAATAGCTTGAACCTTCCAAAAAAAATTTAGTGTACTTGCTTAAATGTGATTTTTAGTCTAAACTGCTTGTTATTGTTGTTTCACTGTTCTTTTTGTGTTCTTTGATGATCATTGCTTGGTTTAGATGGTTGTAGGACTGTTTGATTGTGTTTTGTTTAAATTCTCTTTGAAAAAAATCATTTTTCAATTTTAAAGGGGTGTTTGGCATTAGGGTATTAACTGGTTTAAGGTAACAGTAAGCTATATAATATTGCCTAAACACACTTGGTTTATCATTTGGTATTATTTCTCAGTCATTGCCTTAAGTGTTGAATAGGATTTAAAAAATTGCATGCTCTAAATTTTGGTAAAACTTGGCTAAAAATTAGTAAGACAGATTTCTGCCTTGTTTTATTGTGAATTTTTGCTCACAATCTTGTAAACTGTTAAGTAGTAGGGTAATCTAGGGTTTTGGGTTGATTGTATGTCATTTGGGTATATTGTGATTGAGTATTGAGCTTTTAAAATTCGTCAAATTGCCATTTGCTTCAGCTTACTGTTCACAGAAACTCATTAGGCATACCAGTGACTTATTTGGCTTCTTTGTGTGCTCAATTTGTGAACAAAGTGTGTTTTTTATATTTTTTACAGACTCCCTACACTCCACTGAGTGTAGGGTTGCCAATCATTGTCCACAAAACATAGCCAATCTCAAGTTCTAGGTCAAAACGTGCCCAGACCTGTTTTTATAACTAGCTGTGGGAACTAACTTCCCCCTGCTAGTGTTAAACTTGGTACTGCCAAGCAAAAGGACAAAAGTCCTCCAAGATGTCACTTTCAGTTTGCATAATTTTTGTCTTTAGTGAACTCTTTTAGGAATTAGGACTTGATTCTTTTTTCATTAATTTTCTTATTTTAATCTTGATTTTTCTGTTTAATTAGCTTTTGTTTTACTGTTCATTTAGTAATTTTTAGATTATATAGCTATTTTAATTAACTTTTTAAATATTTGTTTTTGTCTTTTAGTGGTAAAAATCAATATTTTTCTGTTTTAAAATTTTTCTTAGATTTAGAAAAATATTTTAAGATTTTTAGTTTAAAAATATTTAATGTTCACTTTTTAAATTATTTTTTATAATTAATTTAGCTTAATTAGGGTTTTAATATTAAACTGTTTTGTCTTTTAGTGAAAAATTTTATATTTTTCAAACTTTTTCATTTTTCTACTGTTCTTTAGTATAATTTAGGATTTTCAAAATTGTCAAATTATTTTTTGCATTATTTTATTATTTTTTATGATTATTTTAGTTTAAAAATAGTTTTAAGTGTTTTAAAAATAAAAAAATAGTTTTGAAAATTTAGGAAAAATACTTTTTAGTCTTTAAATAATACAAGTGAGTTATTTGTTCAATAAAATAATATTTTGGACATTTTGTTAATTATATTTAATTTTAGGGCTTTAATTAGCATTAAAAATTGAATATTTAATTAATAAAAGGTTTTAAAATATATTTGTTGGATTTTTATTCTTATTTATATTATTTTTGACTTAGTTTTAATTTTTAATTAATTTTTAGGTTTTGTTTTTAATTTCGTCGCGTTTTACGTAATTACGTTCGCGTTTTACGTCAACGTCGTAGTTTAATCGTAAGTCGAAGCTCGTCTTTAATTTTTCTCTTCTAAACCACAAACGTCACTAATCCAAACTTGATTTCATATATATTGGCACATTAATCCACACACCTCCTTCGAGAACGAACCCGCATTTATTCGGTTTTACATTTTTCCTAAAGCGTAAGACTTAATACTTGCCGCTCATACGCGTTTTTCCTAAAACGTGTACGAAAAACCTACATCAGACATTTATCCTTGTATGCTTTGATGACACGCCATAATTACGCGTGACATTCCATTATCAAAATGGGGTGTTACAATTATGGTATCAGAGACAAGGCTTCGAATCGTAGGCTCTCAAAACATGACTTATGATTAGTGGGTAGTCACTATGGTCTTCCTAGAATTGACAGTCGTTTTCATGCATTCATCATATTTTTTATGCATACATATATTATGTCATTTGTTACAGGATTTTTGACTAGTAATGGTTGGTACAGGACTGACCATATTAGTCACATGTGCTTTTATCGAAACTTTTAACTTTGGGACCGACCCATAGGCGTCCCCTCGCCATGTCTTTTATTTGGGTGAATTGGCCATAGGCGTTCACTCTCGAGCATACAAAAGTTTTCATAAAACTGCATCATGCATTCATACATAAATTTTCTTGCATAAAATTTTTCTCTGGATTGGTATAATTTTTTTTCATGGATATATACGTTTTATGTTTTGATCTGTTAATCATATGTTTTATGTTATACTGTCAGATGACAAACACAAACAATCTCTGGGATATGTTTGCAGCTGCGGAGGCAGGAATGCAATACATCCTTCATCAGAACGACGGCTATCCTCCCCCGCCTAACATTTTCCCCATGGAAGGAAGGAATCGGCTCATGAGGGAACACTATACCATGAGACAGCGACCTGACGAGGATAACAATGAGTTCATGCGGCGTTTCCTTTGTTATGCCGCTGTCCTGAGAGCATCTGCGGGCACCACTGAGGAGCAGGCACTACATTTTCGTTGGGGTCTTAATCCAAGGATCGCCAATAACTTATCAGGTGCTCTGTTGGACACGGTAGCACAAGTGGCCGACGCAACACGAAAGCTGGAGATGCTGCAGGAGAGAGATGAGTTCGGGGAAGCTGAGAGACCCGACAAGAGGCAGAAAACTTGGGACCGGTCTCAGCCGGCTACTCAGCAGCAGCCTCATCAGCCCAGAGAAAACGGTCAGACTAACGACCGTTCTGCTATGGATAGGCGTGGCGGTAATGATAATTACCGTAACAACGATGGACACTCCAACGGCAGCAGGTCCTACTATTTACGCATTTTCTTATGATTTCATGTTATAACTCATATTCTGACACTTTAGCAAAACTCTACCAGGAACCACGGTAACGGAAGGGACCAGAACCACAGGGGTTCACAGCCTAACCATTCAGCTATCACTGGTAATCATCTCATGATTTATCTGTCTTGTACGTTTCACCTTATCTTACGTATTTTGTCATCATCAGGCTCTCAGCCAGCAAGGACTCCTGCTGAAGGATTCACTCATCCTCTTTGCTCTACTTTCCATCGTAGACACCCGGGGCCATGTCGTCGTGACACCGACGCATGCTTCAAGTGTGGCCTTCCTGGCCATCGCATAAAGGACTGCCGTAAGGGCGAGATGGAGGCCACTTCGGGACATGCTGATACCCAGCCGCCTCCCACCACTGGGCGTGTCTACACGACATCTCGAGACCAGGCCAACAAGACTACAGGTACCATCACTGGAATTTTGTATATGTATGGCCAAGCTGCATGTGTTCTTTTTGATACGGGTGCTACTCACTTGGTCATTGCTACTGCTTATGCTAAGAACATTAGGATACTCCCCATGCCACTAGAGAATAGGCTTACTATTTCCACGCCTTTGAGGGACTCTGTATTAATCACTGTTGAATCCATTGGATCATTAGACTCAAACAGTAAAAACCATTTTATATAGGTTGTCAATTGTACATGTGATGAACACAGCGGAATTGCACAATTAACATGAACAAGATGTTTGACAAAGATGAATAATTCCCAAAGGGTTTGTATTATATATGATTAACACAAACCACTCTAGGCATGTATACATTGAATCCCATGCCTAGAGATCTAAAGAACAGTAGGTTACATTTTTGTATGATGAAGTAGTGAATGAAACCTACGGCTGTGTTTCTTTATATACTAGAAACTACAGCTGTTACAAAAGATAAATATTAAAAACAAAATCTCCTATATAGTTGTCCTGATATTCTTCATTCCTATCTTGATACTTTGTCCACCAGCTTGAAGAATTCAGTATTGGCAGATTTAGTCCTTGTCTTTGTGTTTTGACTTATCAACTCACTTTTGACCCAACAATCTTCCCCTAGTTGATGATGTCAAAAAACTTCCCCTTAAGCATATATCTTTTGTAAACCATACGACACCAAGGATCAACAGATTACTTTAGTCTTTGTAGACTTCTTCCCCTTTTTGACATGATCAAATAGGGGTCTTGTATGTAAGCAACCTTGATTCTCAACCACTGCCAACTAATATCATACACCAAACACAAGTGTTCTACGCCCCAAATTGCCCTCCATGAAGTTTTCCGCGTCTTAAAATGAATTTGAGAAGTATAAACTTACATTAGTTGTAGTAATACTAGTGAACAGTGGCAAAAATCTTCACCTTGATGTCATATGTGAATGACTAACACTTAATCAAATGAGCTTCCCCTTAAAGTGTGCTAGTCATTTATGAATCTTCTAATTCAGTAGGCTATGTATAATGATCATGAAGTAAAATAATTATAAAAATCTTGATGCTGAAGTAGAATAACCCAACCTCGTGTTCCATGTCTTGTACTAACCATGTGACTCCGAAACTCACGGCTATAATGAGTAGGCCCCAAAACTCACGGTAATAATGAGTAGAAGCCTCGTGATAAAATGAGTTCTCACCCCTGTAAATGAGACACATAAAATAGCGAATACGAGCATAGAGCGTCTTAAGAATGATCTCGTACCAAACTACCTTTTTATCAAGTCTTTATCACAACTTAAAAACACCTACGAGTTATCTTCATGCCCTGCTAAGTAGAAGATATAATAGAACACCAATTCACGAAAATCTACTTCCAACGTCAATATCATCACAAAAATTATTCTTCACGATCATGAAAATAAATCAAGCCTTTATACCATTATACCAGTTGCTGTGAATATACCAAACGCCAAAACATTGCTGTCCCAAAACTCATATCTGACAGCAGGGGGAACTTTCAAAAACAGTGGGAATCTATTAATGAAAGCAGAGGGATCTATTGAAGGCAGGGGTCGCAACAGGGGTAACTTTTAATGAAAGCAGGGGGAACGTTTTCACCAGCAGGGGGAACTTTTAATGCCCTTGCTTTTGTTATTAACTGTGCCAAACCCACTCAAAGTGGGAATGAATTTTATAACAGTAGAATAAATAACAAAAACAAAAGAAATTAAAAATCACCATAATTTTGAGCCATACCCTCTGACATTATCTAAACCCCTCGTGAAGTCTGTCCACTGTAATGCACAACCCCAAAAAGCAATAACACTCGACCCAAAATAAGGATCTTAGAATATTCGAGCGTCATCAGATTACTTTTGGGACCACCGAATATTTGACAACTGCTGCTGCGTTTGACCATAAAAATACATGGATATTTTAATGATCACTTTTAGCTTCGTGTAAACATATTCACTTTATACTTGCATCATGTGAACCCAATTAAGTGCAAACATTCTCTTTAGATTCGTACCTTCATATGACTACCCCACGTGACAATTATTCAATGAATACAATTCATAACCCGTGTGAACACAAACATATTATTGTTTAGTCAAATCGTGTGAACAAAACCATTGCATTGGTTTGTTTCGTGTGAACACAATAAAAAGGTCATTCGTGTGAACACCAATTGATCATGTAAATGCTACTGAAACCTTGTACCCAATTTAATTCATGACCATTAGAAAATGACTAACCTTCGATTATAACTGGCCAACGAATTGTTTGCTCTTGTCTGTGATTTGTCCTCACATGGAACACAAATAGCACAACAGTAACCTTCACAAAGCAGTTTCGACCACCAATATTTTAGGGACAAACCCTAAGTATCACCGTCATCTTCACAGCAACATCACGGACACAAAAAAAACATCTTGATTCTCCTAGATATCGAGCCACCCGCTCTGATACCACTTGTTGAATCAAAGATCTTTAGACTCAAACAGTAAAAACCATTTTATCTAGGTTGTCAATTGTACATGTCATGAACACAGCAGAATTGCACAATTAACATGAACAAGATGTTTGACAAAGATGAATAATTCCCAAAGGGTTTGTATTATATATGATTAACACAAACCACTCTAGGCATGTATACATTGAATCCCATGCCTAGAGATCTAAAGAAAAGTAGGTTACATTTTTGTATGATGAAGTAGTGAATGAAACCTACGGCTGTGTTTCTTTATATACTAGAAACTACAGCTGTTACAAAAGATAAATATTAAAATCAAAATCTCCTATATAGTTGTCCTGATATTCTTCATTCCTATCTTGATACTTTGTCCACCAGCTTGAAGAATTCAGTATTGGCAGATTTAGTCCTTGTCTTTGTGTTTTGACTTATCAACTCACTTTTGATCCAACAATCACCCATGTATACAAGAGTCTTTCCCTAGAATTTGACGATAAAGTTCGTCCTGTTGACGCACTTCCGCTGGACATGAATGACTTCGATATGATTCTGGGCATGGACTGGCTATCCAGGCATCATGCTACCATAGATTGCCATTCATATCGAGTTATCTTCGGTGATGTTAATGCACCAGAGTACATTCATAACGGGTGCATACCCGGACGGTCTGTACAAATCATATCTACCCTGCAAGCACATGCACTACTGACACATGGCTGCGAGGGTTATCTAGCTACGGTTCACGACATGGATGCTGAATCTCCATCGATTCAGGATCAACCTATAGTGTCGGAATTCCAAGACGTTTTTCCAGCAGAACTTCCGGACATACCACCTGCACGAGAAGTGGAATTTAATATCGACCTTGTTCCAGGAGCTGAACCAATCTCCAAGGCTCCGTATCACATGGCTCCCATAGAGCTGAAGGAGCTGAAGGATCAACTGCAAGAACTTCTAGAACGAGGGTTCATTCGACCAAGCGCATCCCCATGGGGCGCACCGGTCTTATTTGTCAAGAAGAAGGACAGTAGTATGCGCCTTTGCATAGACTATCGCGAGCTCAACAAGATTACCATCCGGAATAGATATCCACTGCCACGTATAGATGATCTGTTTGACCAACTTCAAGGGGCTAAACACTTCTCGAAATTGATCTTAGGTCAGGCTACCATCAGCTACGGGTTAAGGAGCAGGATATCGCCAAGACTGCTTTTCGCACCCGCTATGGCCACTACGAGTTTGTAGTTATGCCATTCGGACTGACAAATGCTCCAGCAGTGTTCATGGACTTGATGAACAGAATCTTCCATGAATTTCTAGACAAGTTCGTCATTGTCTTCATCGATGACAACCTGATTTTCTCAAAGTCCAAGGAGGAACACGAAGACCATCTTCGTACAGTACTACAGATCCTTCGCCAGAAGCAGCTGTATGCTAAATTCTCCAAGTGTGAGTTATGGTTAGACAAGGTGGCATTCTTAGGTCACATTGTATCAACAGAAGGAATCACTATGGACCCAGCAAAGGTTGAGGCCATTACCAAGTGGCCAAGGCCGACATCAGCAACAGAAGTCCGTAGTTTCTTAGGCTTAGCTGGCTATTACCGTAGGTTCGTGGAGAACTTTTCCCGCTTGGCACTACCTTTGACCAAACTGATGCGAAAAGGGGAGAAATTCGTCTGGACGGAAGAACGAGAGAAGAGCTTTGAAGACCTGAAGCAGAAGCTAGTATCTGCACCTATTCTTACTCTCCCATCTGGTACGGGTGGATTTCAAAACTATATTGATGCATCGGGGAAGGGACTTGGTTGTGTTCTTATGCAACATGGGAAAGTGATCGCGTACGCTTCACGGCAGCTTAAGCCTTATGAAGAAAATTACCCTACGCATGACTTGGAACTTGCCACAGTCGTTTTGCATTGAAGATATGGAGGCACTACTTAAATGGAGAATCATTTGACATTTTCACGGACCACAAGAGTTTAAAGTATATCTTCACTCAACGTGAATTGAATATGAGGCAGAGAAGATGGTTAGAGCTATTGAAGGATTATGACATTAACCTACAGTATCATCCCGGAAAGGCAAATGTAGTAGCAGATTCCCTTAGCAGGAAGTCCGGAATGATCAACGACATTAAAATTACGGAAGAAATCATAAGGGACTTGGAGCGACTAGACATCGAGATCACGGTACGTGGACAGCACGGATACTGGGCTAATCTTAGAGTAGAACCCGATTTACTCTCTAGGATCAAGGAAGCTCAGAAAGATGATGGAGAAATCTGGGCGATAATTCAGAATTTGGAGAAACAGACAGAATTCAGAGTAGACGCAGATGGTATCGTATGGCAGGGCACGAGACTTTGTGTTCCTGATGACCAAGAACACCGGTTAGCCTTGTTAGCTGAAGCTCATAGCTCCCCATTCTCTATACATCCTGGTTCGACTAAAATTTACCATGACATCAAGCAGTACTTTTGGTGGAGTGGTATGAAACAGGATGTGGCCACTTACGTCTCCAAATGTCTTACCTGCCAGCAGGTTAAGATCGAGCATCAGCGATCTGGCGGTCTCCTTCAACCGTTAGATATTCCAGAGTGGAAGTGGGACAAAATCACCATGGATTTTGTTATTGGTCTTCCGCCTACCAAGAAGAAGCACGATGCAATTTGGGTTATCGTAGACCGACTTACCAAATCAGCTCATTTCTTACCGATCCGCAATGAAGATCCGGAAGTAAACTCGCAGATACGTATAGAAAAGAGATCATGAGACTCCACGGTGCTCTATCAAGCATCGTCTCAGACAGAGATCCTCGTTTCACTTCGCGATTTTGGAAGAGTTTGCAGAAAGCTTGGGGTACACAACTTAAGCTTAGCACAACTTTTCGTCCTCAAACAGACGGACAGTCGGAGCAAACGATTCATACATTGGAGGACATGTTGAGGTCATGTGCGTTGGAATGGACGGGTGATTGGGACGATTATATTTGTTTGGTGGAGTTTGCATAGAACAATAGTGGCGTAAGTATCAAATGTGCTCCTTTTGAAATATTGTATGGCAGAAAGTGTCGCGCCCCAATCTGCTAGGATCAGGTTGGCGAGCGAACACTTGAAGGACCTGAAATTATAGAGATGACCAACGACAGGATCGCAGTAGCTAAGCAGAAACTTCAGAAAGCACGGTCACTTCAGAAGAGTTACGCCGATAAGCATCGTAGGGACATACATTTTAACGTAAGAGATCACGTCTTCCTTAAGGTTTCGCCGGCACGTGGTCTTAGACGCTTCGGGATCAAAGGGAAGCTTAGACCTCATTTCATCGGACCGTTTGATATCATTGAACGAGTCGGTGAAGTATCTTACCGGTTAGCGTTACCTCCTCAGCTTTCACATGTACATAATGTGTTTCATGTGTCCTTACTCAGAGGGTACAAGTATCATCCCCTTCACATGGTTCAGTATCCACTAGAACAGATACGTGAATATCTCACTTTCATAGAAGAACCAGAACGAGTTCTTGACAGACAAGAATGAGTCATGAGAAGGAAGACAAATCCATTCGTCAAAATCCTTTGGAGGGATCATACCGAGCAGGAAGCCACTTGGGAAACAGAGGAGTCTATCCGGGCTTCTTACCCTCATTTCATATTTTGAATTTGGGTATGTTTTTCTTTTCAAGTTTACTTTATTTATAATTCGGGGACGAATTATTCTTTTTAGGGGGGAAGAGTTGTAAAATCCGCATGCTTTTACCATGAATAGTACCCTTAAGATCGTACGTGCTAGTATTTTACGTATTAAATACGTGTTAGAACACGATAAGTACTGATTATGTACGAACAGACGATAACTATTTAACAATAAGTAATCACGAACGTAATTAAAACACGAACTAATATTAATTACGTATATATATAATTATTACGAGCATGAATAAATATATTAGGCCCGGTAAATATTTAACGAGAACACACTAAACATGAACACCAATAAACACGAACGAACACTTAAACAACGAGACACGGAAAACGATACGGGTACCCCATGTGGGGCCCCTAAACCGCGGCTACATTAAGGAGATGAGCCAATCCCATCTCAAAAATTCACTAAGAAGGGGTTAAGGTAATTTTTACTACTCATTTTCACTTTACAGGAAACCATAACAAAAACCTAAAAATATTTTTCTCCTTCTCCTTCTTGTCTCCCTGTGGCCGCCGCCTATAACACACCAAGGAGGGGTGTTCATTTGATTTTGATCTTGGTTTTTGTACGTGTGATCGTGTGTGTTCATCCCCGATTGATCCACGCATTCGGTATACTTCTTTTAATCTTTTTTTTCTTTTGCTTTGATTTTATAAATTAAATAAGAACATGATGTTTTTAAAACCTAATTAAAAACATAAATCAAACATGTAAATGGTGATTGGATAAATCAAAAAGGATTTTTTAGGGGTGTTTGTTTTTGGCCGGCGCCTAAACCGAACCCCAAGGGGGTCTCGGTTTGGATAATAAACCACCACCGAGACCATATGGTCCCGGTTTGGTGGTGTGGGTCCTACGGCAGCAGCAAACCAAAGGGAACCCCGAAGTGGTTCGGGGTATGGTGGCGATTTCATGTCCGGTTCATGGTTTCTAGTCAAGACCCGGTTCACGGTTTATGTTAAGATTATTTGTTTTATAATCATATGTTAAAAAAATTAAATTAACAAATATGACATGATTAATTTAATAAACATGACTTAGGTTATAATTTAATTATTAGAATCATGGAATTACTAACCTAAGTATTTTACATTTTCTAGACTTTATAATTAATTAATCATTAAAAACCATAGTTATAATTAATTAATTAACATGACTTAGGTTATATTTTTAATAATTAATAATACATATTTTAACCTAAGTATTTAACTTTATTTAATTAAAAACATGATATATTTAATTAAATACTTTTAACCTATAGTTTATTTAAATTACATGTAATAATTAATAAACTATACATTATATCATTATGACTTAGAAAATAATCAAAAAACACTTAAGCTTATAAATTTAGCTTATTTAAACAGCTTATATCTATTTATGGAAACTTTCTATTTTTTTAGATACTTGTTTAATTAAGGCAGCTAATCTATTTATTGAAACTTTCTATTTTTAGAAACTTATGTAATTAAGGCAGCTAATCTATTTATGGAAACTTTCTATTTTTAGAAACTTATCTATTTTAAGCAGTAATTCTATTTTTGGAAACTTTCTATTTTTGGAAACTTTCTGATTTTGGTAACTTTCTGTTTTTGGAAACTTTCTATTTTAGGAAACCTGCTATTTTTAGAAAGTTACTTATTATTACAAAGTAAGTATAATAATACATGAAATACAAGTAATACTTAATCAGAATAGCCAGAATATAAGATAATCACAAATTAAAGCTTAAAACAGTAGAACATGACTTGAACATATAAAATAAGCTAAGACATGACATAAAACCAGTACGTATTCAGTAATCAGATACTTATACATGTATGTATTCATGTAGCGTTAGTGATTCAGAAGTAGGACTCTCTCTTCCGTTCGTCTTCTTCGTTCACTAGACATAAGGTACGGATTCCCGTCCTTTCAGTATGGACATTCTTTCCTTATTAGGATTCCCCGTATG
This sequence comes from Glebionis coronaria, assembly GCA_025667525.1. Taxonomy (NCBI): domain Eukaryota; kingdom Viridiplantae; phylum Streptophyta; class Magnoliopsida; order Asterales; family Asteraceae; genus Glebionis; species Glebionis coronaria. The sequence goes on along the minus strand of JANFOE010001621.1, from coordinate 204,517 downwards.
TAGCCAACTGTTTTCCCAGTATATGTTTTATATGTTTTTGAATTGCTTATGTTTAATTAGAATACCTATAGCCATATACATGCATGACCAGTTTCACCTAGTTATGGAGGTACCATAACCATAACATTGGAGGCACTAATGTTATGACTTCCCCACGGCAGAGTGATTGCTCGTGGCGTCCCTTTCAGTTTTGGCCATATTATTATTTTATCATTTGGGGCGTATGGGTGCATCCTAGTTACATGTTTTCAGCGAATTACTCAGTGTGAATGTGGTGTGTGCCTTGCATCCTTCATAAGGAGCTGATCCCTCCTACCCAGAAACCAGTACATTAAATTAGAGGCAGCCCCTCTAATTTGCATGATGAGGTCACCCCTCTAAGTATTCATGCACGTGACCTTTTCATGACCTATATTGGCTAACGGTAAATATGTTAAACAGTTTTTACAAGATAAACATAAGGATTTTCAAACTATAAAACCAGTTTTCTCAATACTTAACCAGGTTATCCAGGACTTAGTTTCTTCTACTGTTATATGTTTATATGCTTATCATGTTCATGCTTTATTGTACATCCGTGCACTGAGCGTATTGCTCAGCCGTTTTCCTTTTCTATGTTCCCAAAACGGCAGGTACTCAGGGACGCTCGTAGACTCTAAGCGTACGTGCATATGGACTGGAAGCTTTCTAGCCTTTCTTTACTTTATGCATTATCTTTACTTTGATACTCTTGCCATGGACATTGTTTAGTCCTTTTTTTACAGTACTTATGTTTGTGTGCGATGAGCTTTACCTTTGGACTACCGATGTTTGATTCCGTATTTTCCTTTTATGGTCAAGTAATGTTTAGACATGTATCCTTGTATGCTTTGATGACACGCCATAATTACGCGTGACCTTCCATTATCAAAATGGGGTGTTACATCTTTGATACTTAAACAATGACCAAAACCAGTTGTATATGACTTGTTTAGACTCCCCAAACCCTAAGAACCAGGGGCACAAGGCCACAAGACCTTATGACCTAGTAACCCCAAACAACCTGTTATAAACCACTTTTCAAATAACCTTCTTATTCAATCAAGCAACCTACTGATTTTATGGTTCAATTAGCTTAACTAGGTGACAACTAAGAGATACCCACTATAAAACACAAAGCTCAAACACAAGAACCACAAATCACAAAGAAAAATCCAAAACAGTCATAAACATGAGATTTTTAGAGGAATCTTATCAAGAGGCTATACCTATCTCCCCTTACATCCTAGGGAGATCAGCTATGCTCCTTGGACCTTGTTCAACAACTAGAACAATACCAAGGTTCTTCAAACAAGAAGAATCAAAGCCTGCTGATGTTCAATGCAGAACTAGGCTTTGAATCTTATGATTCTTCAACACAAATCAACAAACAGCCTATCCAAAGGTTGATAAACCTTCACTAGCTTGGTGTCAACAAGCTTGCAAGGGCTTATAGCTTTTGGATAAGGATTAGTACAAGTAAATAAGCAAAACAGAATACTGATTTCAAGGTTTTTCTAACTTTGAAAACCTTACCAAATACAAAAGTGCTTAAACCACAAGATCTAAGCACCTTTATAACAATAAATGGAACTCAGAATCACTTTTAAACAACACCAACTTTCAAAACATAAAAAGGAATTACAATTTTCTAAAATACCAACTTTTATAAATTTTAAAAAGGAATTACAATGTTTAAAGAGTAAAATTGGAACAAAGGCCTCACCACAGGTTGGGGGTCCTTTTATAGAGTGCAAGGATGATTCTAGAATGCTGAAATACATGAAACCCTAGCTAGAAATTCCCAAAATTTCCCCTGAAGTGCTTGAAGGTGTTTGATGTTGTTGACCTGTCCAAATGCATCAAACACGTTCATTTTTGATTTGGGGCCAAGCAAGGAGTGTAAAACGTTGATCTTGACAGGTGGCATTCCTTGGAGAAGAAGTTGAGTTTTGATTGGGTGACGGGTTGGATGGTGGGGACCATTGGTGAGTGGAGAAGAGGGAATTAATGTTGGGATGGGTTTGAGATGGGGTGAATCACACGAGTGCCTGGGTAATTCCAGTTTACCCCTTGTTTTAAGTGAGGGTAAAACTGGGGATGATAGGTGAATAGTAAAACGGTTTAATCCGTTTTTCTTGCTACAGTGTTTGTTTGGCACGTTTTTCTCCATTTGAAAGTTTCAATAGCACACCTTTGGTCCTTGTATTTTGGCAAAAATTGTAAAACGTGTTTTCACCCCTTAAAACTTGATTCCCTTTGTTAATGAAGTTTCTATTTTCATACTTTTGCCCCCAAAACTTTGGCAAAAGTATTTCAAGGGTTGTTTTTGCCATTTTTGCATAATTTGAGGGCTGATCTTGGACATTCTTGATCTTCAAAGGTCTTTAATGGGTATTTGACTTCATGAGGGACCATTATTGACAATTTTGAATAGTTGAGGGACTAATCTTGCCATTTCTTCAAAGATGAAGGACCTTTTTGTATTTTTGACAAACTTAAGGGACCAAACTTGTAATTATGAATATACAAGGGTTTTAAGTGTCATTTCTTCATTAATTGAGGATCAATCTTTTACATCTTCAAGTCTTCAAGGGTTTTTCTTTAATAAATCATAACTAAAGCCCGGTTCATTGTGCGTCTTCGTTTCTCATGTTCGTTTTTCCTTATTTCTTGTGATCTTTTGTATTTTTCAAGATATCCATACCTAAAATACACACAAACACAAATGCAAGCATATATATGGTATTTTATGACATTTTATGCATTTTAAAGCCCGAATAGAACGATGAGATCATGTATAATTGCCATCTCATCACTCCCCCATACAAAACCATTGCCGTGTCCTCACGCAATGCTAGAATAAAGTATCTAAACAACTCCAAAATTCATTTTTATGAACCTTTATTGAAAGAAAAAAAAAGCTATGCTACTACTACGATGTGTTAAAGACATTATGTATGATTTTCATCACGAATGTGACTTTTAGGGTCGAAGAATAGAAACAAGTGAATATTCCATAGAGTAAATTTCGTCATCCTTTATTATCACACATTCCATGCTAAGTGCAAAAACAAGATCATTGTTGGTACAAGTCACAATGCTAACACTACTCATGCATTAAAATTGTGTAATACTTTTTCTCCCAGCAATCTTAATTTATTAAAGAAAGAAATGTTTCTAGAATTTTTTAACTATTTATCATGGATCACAAGTGATTCATATTGACTTGTTTCGATATTTATTAAGCCTGAAAATAAAGTAGGACGATTTAATTAATATTTAGCTAAAGGACAAAATCTTTTAAAACAGCTTCTCGTAATCTCCTTAAGTTCATATCTTGACATAACTCGTTTCGCGATTTGAGACCTTTCTCGGACCGATATTTGGCATGTACTTCATACTTCAAATCTTGGGAAGACGTTCTTGAAGTTATGGTCTTCTCTTCATATATGGAATTTCTTCACTTGACATTTTTGAGAGATTCTTCAAAATTAGACCACGACTTCATCATTTTTCTTCAATCCTTATTTTGGACTTTGATTTACAACGATCCACCTCCTTTTCGGACTGGGATATATTTATCCTCATACTTTGTTAGAGTCTTTTTGTATAGATTTTATCCATGATCTTTAGGGAGTATATTGCTTTTCGTCGTGTGTCTCGATCCTTCATATTGATCTTAGAACAATGATACTTCACATCATCTTGGATCTTTAGCAACAAAATGGAGTCCTCATGCCTTGTTAGGGCCTTTTTGGACTTCGCCAATCTTCACGTCCCGCTTCAATAAGTTATGCCTCGGCTATGAACTCTATTCGAACACGAGCAACTTTTAAACGATCTTGGGCTAGAAGCTAAGTAATTCTTTTAAATCGTACGACCTTATTTATTGCAATTATTTATTCCTAATGCATTGATCTTTTGGGAGAAAAAGCCACAATTAAAAACACATGAGTTTTTGAAAGAACATTTTCAGGTTCTACGTTTAGCATGATCACTTTTCTAACTCTATCATCTCTCGTTCTTCACTATATAAAGTCCTCTAATTAAAGAGACTCGTGAATACTTAGCCATGCAAGTCAAAATTAAGCTAAATTTGGATTAGCTTTTATTAAGACTATAATAAATCGAAGTTTGGGTTTTCAAGCCACTATAGGATCTTGCAATTTCTTAGACTTTGATAAGTTTAGATCTTGCGTTTTAAAGTTCCTATGATAGATGGCTTTCTAGGATCATTTATAGGAACTTGCAAAAAGTTCTTGTTCTTAACCCGTATGAATTAAGACTTTCGCGTTTTAAAGTTCCCTATATAAAAGTCTAGAAAAACTTGATTTAGCGGGTTAAGGAATGTTAGGGGCTCCAAATGCCCATCAAGTCAAAAATTAGCTCTTATTCTACCCAACGGAAAATATACATTTGTGTCTTAAAAACACTTATGAAAACTATGAAAAAATTTAAAATTTGGCCATTTTTAGCCTTATTAAAAACAAAAACAAAACGATAAATTTTGGAGTGCATGAGGACGTGGGCAAGGTAAGTATCTATTCACCCCCATACTAAAAGTAAACATTGTCCTCAATGTTTCAAGTCTAAGGGTGGATTACCCCCATACTAGAGACGAAAAGTCGAATGCTTAGGATCTAGTATGGAAAGGGTAAGAAACAAATAATCTAAAGCCGTTTATTAATTATGCTAAAAGACTATTGTTAGAACGATAAAGGATATATGTCATGGATTCGTGAAAAATTCCTTCAAAGAAAACGATCGAAGCTCAAGTGAAATGAACACGAGAGGCTTCGAAAGTGATGATGACGATCTAGATAACACAATCACAAACAACCACGAGACAACGAGTCGGAAGGGAACAAATCCCCTCTCATTAACTACATTAGAAAGCGATAATATGTACATGGATAGACATGGGAACTCTCCCACGAAGCACCTCGTTTTTGATTACCTAGTCATGATCTCGACTCGATCCCCTCAACGTTTAATTATCATTGGGGAAGGTGACTTGGTCGAGGTCGTTCAAGAGAGGAACTTCCCCACCAAAGTAGTGCTTAAGCCTATGTCCATTCACCTTGAAATTAGGACCATCATTTTGAGCTAGCTCAATGGTCCCATATGTAAAAACTTGTGTAACGGTGAACGGACCGGACCAACGGGATTTCAACTTTCCGGAAAATATTTTTAAGCGAGAGTTAAAAAGTAACACTTGATCTCCAACGTTAAAAACACGGTTTTTAATTTTAGCATCATGAAACTTTTTAGTCTTTTCTTTAAAAATCAATGAATTTTCATAAGCAAGATCTCTTAATTCATCCAATTCATTTAATTGTATTTTCCGGTGATCTCCCGCGGTCTTCAAGTCAAAATTGGCATGCTTAAGTACCCAATATGCTTTATGTTCCAATTCGATGGTCAAATGACAATTCTTTCCATAAACCAACTTATACGGAGTACATCCGATAGGCGTTTTGTAAGCAGTACGGAATGCCCATAAAGCATCGTCGAGTTTGTCGGACCACGAAGCACGGTTTTCTCCAATCGACCTCTCCAAAATTCTCTTCAAGGCTCGGTTTGAAACTTCGACTTGCCCACTTGTTTGCGGGTGATAAACCGTAGAAAGACGATGTGTAACTCCATATTTCTTCAAGACTTTTTCGAATTGGTCGTTACAAAAATAGGTTCCACTGTCGCTTATAATAGCACAAGGGGTTCCAAACTGAGAGAATAGTTGTTTCAAGAATTTCACAACAACACGCGCGTCATTCGTAGGTAAAGCCTTAGCTTCTACCCGTTTGGACAAGTAATCGACGGCGACGAGGATATATTTTTTTCCTCGAGACGATGGGAACGGTCCCATAAAATCTATGCCACAAACATCAAAAATCTCACAAACTTGAATTATGTTTTATGGCATTTCATCCTTTCGAGAGGATTTTCCTTGACGTTGACAAGAATCACACGACTTTACAAGTACGTGTGCATCAGGATAGATCAAAGGCCAAAAGAAACCAGCATCGAACACTTTCTTAGCCGTTAGATTAGCACCGTGGTGACCACCTGTGGGTCCCTCGTGACAAGCTCTATGTATATTAGTAGCTTCGGTGTCATGAACACAACGTCGAATGAGTTGATCCGCACATACTCAAAAGAGATAAGGGTCGTCCCAAAAATAGAACTTGACGTCACGAAAGAATTTTCGTTTTTGTTGCGTCGTCATACCCTTGATTATGAAGTTTCCCGCATGGTAATTTGTGATGTCCGCAAACCATGGGGTGTCGTCTTTAGAGTTCACCACACCAAGTGTTTCGAGAGGAAACGTTTCGGTAATTTCCTTGTTCTCGAATACATCTTTGTGAGGATCCTCTAAGCGAGAAAGATGATCGGCCGCTAAATTCTCGACTCCTTTTTTGTCAAGCACGGTGACATCAAATTCTTATATGAGGAAAATCCAACGAAGAAACCTTGGCTTAGCGTCTTGTTTAGCCAATAGGTACTTAATAGCCGAATGGTCCGTATACACGATGCTTTTAGTTAAAACGAGATAAGGCCGGAATTTTTCAAAAGCGTATACTACGGCTAGGAATTCCTTTTCCCTGGTAGTATATTTCATTTGAGCCTCGGTCATCCTTTTACTAGCATAATGTATAGGATGGAAGTGCTTTTCATAGCGTTGCCCTAAAACGGCTCCAATTGCATAATCGCTAGCATCACACATTAGCTCAAATGGAAGATTCCAATTTGGAGCTACAAGAATAGGAGCTTCGGTAAGTTTCCCTTTAAGAGTTTCGAAAGCTCGGACACAATCTTCGTCAAAGACAAAAGGAGCATCTTTTTCGAGTAGATGTGTCATCGGTCGAGATATTTTCGAGAAATCATTGATAAAGCGTCGATAAAAGCCGGCATGGCCTAGGAAACTCCGAACTCCTTTGACGGTTTTGGGGTGAGGTAATTTCGAAATGACGTCGATTTTCTTTGTCGACCTCAATCCCCGCTTTTGATATTTTATGTCCTAAGACGATTCCTTGCTTGCACATAAAGTGACATTTTTCCCAATTAAGTACGAGATTGGTTTCTTCACATCGTGTTAACATTTTTTCTAAGTTATTTAAGCATGACGTAAATGAATCACCAAATACCGAGAAATCATCCATGAACACTTCCATCGACTTCTCGATCATGTCGTGGAAAATAGCCATCATACACCGTTGAAATGTACCGGGTGCATTACAAAGTCCGAAAGGCATTCTACGATAAGCAAACGTTCCATAAGGACACGTAAACGTAATTTTCTCTTGATAACGAGGGTTGATAGAGATTTGAAAGTAACCGGAAAAACCATCTAGAAAGCAATAGAAATCGTTTCCCGCAAGTCGCTCCAACATTTGATCCAAGAAGGGCAAGGGAAAATGGTATTTTCAAGTTGCATTGTTGAGTTTACGATAATCGATACATACTCTCCAAACGGTCACAACACGTGTTGGAATTAACTCGTTGTTTTCGTTGGGCACAACGGTCATTCCTCCCTTCTTAGGGACACAATGGATTGGGCTCACCCATGGGCTATCCGAGATAGGATAAATCATTCCCGCGTCGAGAAGTTTTAAAACCTCTTTTTTAATGACATCGTGAATTTTGGGGTTTACCCTTCTTTGAGATTGTATTGCGGGTTTGTAGTCTTCCTCCATTAATATTTTGTAAGTAAAAAATTTAGGATCGATTCCTTTAATGTCGGAGATTTTCCACGCAATTTCCCCTTTATGAGCTTTCAAGATTTTTATAAGTGCGGTTTTCTCGTTATCGGAAAGATCTTTCACAATAATTACCGGCAACTTATCTCCACCTTCTAAAAATGCGTATTCTAGATGACGTGGAAGGTCTTTCAATCCTAGGATTGGTGGATCCTCGATTGAAGGTTTTTTGGTTCAACACTCATAATTTCCACCGGCGGAAAATATGATGGAATTTTTTCGTTACTATTGTTCACATTTTCTTCATTGTCGATAAAATTGCCTCCTTCGAATGGAGCGAGAGAGTGTGAATTTTTAGCAACAATAGGATCTAAGATAGTGGAATTTCCACTAACTGAACCTTCGGAAAATTCTAACACTTCTTGTGAAAATTCATCGCAAACTACGTCAATTAAATCAACGTGATTTATAGTAGCGATAGCGTAAACATGAGAAGGTGTGTCGAATTTTAGGTAGCGTTAATGATAAGTTCCTCCTCGTTAAATCATAATGTAATCTTTCTAGTGTGACCATCGATAATCGATCTCGAGGTGTCTAAAAATGGACGGCCCAAAATTAGAGGAACTTGTGGATCCGCGGGAATGTCTACAACGATAAAATCGACCGGAAAGTAGAATTTCCCAACCATAACGAAAACGTTTCGGCAATTCCACATGCGAGAATTGTTGAATGATCGGCCATTTCAATGGACATCTTCGAAGGAGTAAGAGCCGGAGGTGATAGCGATTTCAACATTGAAAAAGACATCAAATTAATGCTTGCGCCAAGATCGGCTAAGGCAAGGTATTCTTCCATTTCTTAAATATCACACGGGATGAGGAATTTCCTGGGGTCTCCCACTTTTTCCGGTATTCGGTTAAGATAAACCGAAGAACAATTAGATAGCTTTGAAAGCTTCTCCTTATCGTTCATCATACTTTTGAAAGTGGAGGCGAAACGAGGCATGTATAACAACGCGTCGGCTAAACTTACGTCAAAATGCACTTGTTGAAACATTTTAATAAAAAGCTCGATTTGTTGTTTGTTACGTTCATTAAGTTTCTCCTTGCTACGTCTCGATGGATAAGGCAAGGGTGGTATAGGTTGGGACGTAGGCAACGACCTTGGAATCTCGGGTTCCGCAATTGGTATGGGTTCAACCGTAGGTGTGGTTTGAGCGGTACTTCGTGGGCTTGAGATATGCTCCTTTTCGACCACCACCTCGGGTTCGTTTTCAATTTCCGTCTCCTTGGAAATATTTGCACGAGAAATGGGTTCATTAAAAGTTTTACCACTACGAGTAGTAATAACCTTCATTTCACCCTTCGGGTTTGCAATGGTATCACTAGGAAGACCACCCGAGGAAGACGGTTTACACATTATGGCTTAAAACATACCTGCCATTCGATCTTCGAATTTAGATTGCCATTGATCCGCTTTTAATAACTCTAACTTAATTTCATGTTGGCCTTGTTCCATCTTTTGTTGATTTTGTTGAAGACGTTGAACATTACCCTCCATTTTATTAGCGTGAGTTTTTAATTCGTTTTCAATCTCATTTTTTAACTCGTTCTTCAACTCGGTTCTCAAACTTATCATTTCTCGTTGCATATTATCAAATTTAGCATCGTTGGCCTTAGCATAACCTAAAAATTCACTTGGAAGATTTTTAGTGTGAGCGTTTTGAAAACCTTGACTCGTATTTTGAAAATCACGATTTTGGTTTTGATTTTGCATTTGCCCATTGTTACCACTTGAATAATTACCCTTGTTTTAGTTACGTGAATTGCCTTGGTAACCATTCCCTTGATTATTGTTTCGATAGTTGTTAACATTTTGATTTTGAGGGACTTGGTTTGGACGTGAATTTTGACCAAAAGTTCCTGTGGCTACACAAGCACTCGAAGTGTTACCACCGGCGGTAATGCACTCGGAAAGATCATGTGCTCCTCCACACGATAAACAACTCTTATCAACTACTTTGACCGATGCGGAATTGGAAGCTTCCTTAGCTTTTCAGTGAGTCATAAGTGATGAAAATCGATCGAAAAATCTATTTTCCTCATTTGCTTCGTTTTGTAGAACGTTAATGTTGTGAGACGACGATGAACCCATATTGGCAACACTCGTGTGTTACGCGGGTTGTAAACCTTAGATCTATTCTCGATGATAGTTAAAGCTTCGTTTGTCGTTTTGCACAAAAATTACCACCCGCGGCGGCATTTAAATAATCACGTTCATAATCGTTAAGTCCGTTATAAAATTTATCTATTTGATGCAATTCGGAAAAATCATGGTGTGGACATTCGTGTAACATTTCCTTAAATCGTTCCCATGCCATAGAAAAACTCTCGTTAGGTTTTTGCGTAACTTCGAAATCTCATTTTTCAAGTGTGTCGTTTTTTATGCTGGAAAAAACTGGTTCACAAATTTAGACACGAGATCACCCCACGTCAAAATTGAATTTGGGGGTTCTTTCTCAAGCCAAATTTTGGCGGGACCATCTAATGAGTATGGAAACAACATCATCTTAATGGCGTCGTATGGAACATCCTTAAACTTGCTCGTTGCGGTAAGACGATTAAAATTCCGTATGTGATAATGTGGGTTATCCTTTTCATGTCCTCGAAATTTATTAGCTTGAAGCATCGACATTAAACCCGTTTTGATTTCAAAATTCTCCGCAAGGATGGCGGGAATCACAATCGCTTCTCCAAAACCCTCGGTGGGTGCTTGAAGCAACACCATCATAGTACGGTTAGCCATCGTGACTATTTGTTCTACAATGGATTCGACAATTGGAGTTTTTTCAACAAAAGTGTGGTTTCCTTCTTGTTGACGACGTTTACGAGCACGTTTCGCTTGTGAGCGAGTTTGCATAAACGTTACGAAGAATGTGGAGGTGAGCAAAGAAGATTCTTTTTGGTGTTTTTACGTTTTTCAATTTTTTTTTTGTTTTTGATTGTTTTTAATTTTCTTTTTTTTGGATTTTGTTTGAATTACGTAGACAATCAATCTACAAAATCTCTCCTCGAATCAAACTCTTGATTAAAGAAGCCTCAAAGAATGAAAACGATCACTTGGAGTGAACGCCTTCGAATGACTTTAGAACTTTGGTGAAAACTAAATTGTTCAAGAGGTTTTAATCACAAAGAAACCAAGCAAATATATATGATACGTAATAATACTTTGGGCGGCAAAACCCTCATTTAGCTTTCAAAATCAAATACTCACAAGTGAACGGGGGGAATGAGGTGGTACAAAGCACTTAAGTACCTAGCTTCCCTTTAACGGCCTTTTATAGCATGTTGCCTATCTATTCACCTTAAAGTTCGTATTTTTCAAAATCGAGCTTTACGAAAGTATTTATCTATTATTGCCTTTTTCTTTTTGTTTGAGATTCGAATACAATGATTGAGTGATGAAATCCCAAATCAAGGTTGTGTTTTCACACTTTTGGAGATATTGTATGTTTATTGTGATACGTATACAATATAGTAATAATATTCACAAAGAAACCGAAAACGGATAATACGTGTTAATGGAGTTCCAATTAACACCAATAGTATTTATGGTTAATATCAAAAACAAAAGTTTCCAAATTAAAGCACAACACACCTCCCCGGCAGCGGCGCCAAAATGATTGGAGTAAAATTACACCTCTTGTTTTGGAAAACAAAAGAGCGTTAAAGCGGTTAGTATTAAACACGGGGATTTTGGAAAAACCAAGTGCTAATGACCCAATGAGGTGAAAAAGTTCGTTTCCCAAGGAGGTATATGTGTGTGTTTAACTTGTAATGGATTTGAGATTAATATAAAAAAGAAGGGAATGGGAAAAGGAAAAGACGGATACGTGAAAACTATACTAAGACGTAGAAAACGCAAAACCGTAAAAATTGCTAAAATAAATTCTAAAAATTCCCAAAAAATTACCAAAAATCAAATAAAATATTCTAAGGGTTTACAAAAAATCAAAACGTGCCAAAACCTTTTATTTAATTAATTATTAATTTTTAAATGCTAATTAAAGCCCTAAAAATCAAAATTAATCAATAAAAAGCCCAAATCAAGATTTTCAAGTTTGTAAACCTCAAAGATAACCTAATAAGAACAAAAACTATTTTTATGAATTTTAAAACTAATTAAAACTATTTAAAATGATTAAATTCTATTAAAACTTAAAATAATTCTAGAAATTAGGAAAATGATGATAAAATTAATCTAAGAGTTGTAAAAATCCTATTTTAATGTATTTAAGCTAAGAAAAATATAAAAAGTGCAAAAAAAGTGAAATTTGAAATTTAATAATAAAATAATATTAAAATCAAAAAATTCTAAAGAAATTCTAAAAAACATGCAAGCTAGCTTATTTTAACCTAAATAAACAAAAAATGAAATCAAAATTACCAGAATACCCCTATTGGGCCCCCAAATGGGCTAAAAGTCAAAACAGTCAACACTAATGGGCTTAATGGGCCCAAAAAGTCAAACCTGGCCCAAAAGACCTAAAAAAGTCCTATCTGACTCAAAATTTAATTCTAAACACAAAAGTCTGAAGGCCCAAAAGCTGGATTTGAGCTTATCACAGCTTAAAATGCAAACAGCTTATTCTTATTGGGCCAATAAGCCCATTAAGTAATAAGCCAATGCCATAAGCTCTAATTTGACACACAAACTTCTTTTGGGATGCTTAAGAGATCTGTGAAAAGAAATTTTGAAAAAACACACTCAATAAGCCAGAAATATACAAAGTAGAAATCCACAAAACGACAAAATAGTCGGGTTAGAGTTCTAGGCTGTTTCAAAAGCTCTGGTTTGTTGCAAAAGCTCACAAATATCCTAACTAAGAATAATCAACAAAGAAAATCCCAAAAATTCAAGTACAATAAGCTGTAGAGACCAATAAGCTGGCTGAAAAAGAACAATAAACTAGTTTTCTAGCAAAACCTTAACCAAATAAGCTGTAACCTTCCAGATTTGTTATTAAGCTGAGAAAAATGACACCTACTACAAAAGCCAAGTTGTTGCATGTACCAATAAGCAGTTCTCAAAAATAAGCCAAAAAGTGCTTATTTGACCAAAAGTCAAAGTCCTTCAAATTACACCAAATGCTCAGGGATTATTTGTAAGCTTGTTTTAAGCAACTTTTGTGAAGAACTCAAATAGGGGTTCTTGTGAATCAAGAGGTCAGTTGAATTATTGATGACAGATTTTGGCAAATAAGGCCTAATAAGCCAGTTAGCTTATAAGCCAGCAACAAAGCAAACCAAATAGCCAAATATACTCACAAGCAGCACAAAATCCAATTCCAAGCAACAAACAAGCAGGGCATACACTAGATAACAAATAGCAAGGCAAAAACTAGGTGGTCACTTTGCTGATGCAAATGACCACTTCAGCCAACTTTGATAAGCTATAGCACTCACAATAAGCAACCAGATTCAACAACCAGATAATGCACAGATAGCTTATCACCTAAACTCTTCCTAAACCAGATTTCAGACTTTAAATCCAACAAGCAAAGAAAATATTAGATCTGATGTGTTTGACCAAGTTCAAACCAAATTTTGCAGGTTTTACCAAATCTTACCAAACCTTTTCCAAACTCTTTGATACTTAACCAGTGACCAAAACCAGTTGTATATGACTTGTTTAGACTCCCCAAACCCTAAGAACCTGGGGAACAAGGCCACAAGACCTTATGACCTAGTAACCCCAAACAACCTGTTATAAACCACTTTTCAAACAACCTTCTTATTCAATCAAGCAACCTACTAATTTTATGGTTCAATTAGCTCAACTAGGTGAAAACTAAGAGATACCCACTATAAAACACAAAGCTCAAACACAAGAACCACAAATCACAAAGCAAAATCCAAAACAGTCATAAACATGAGATTTTTAGAGGAATCTTATCAAGAGGTTATACCTATCTCCCCTTACTTCCTAGGGAGATCAGCTATGCTCCTTGGACCTTGTTCAACAACTAAAACAAGACCAAGGTTCTTCAAACAAGAAGAATCAAAGCATGCTGATGTTCAATGCAGAACCAGGCTTTGAATCTTATGATTCTTCAACACAAATCAACAAACAGCCTATCTAAAGGTTGATAAACCTTCACTAGCTCGGTGTCAACAAGCTTGCAAGGGCTTATAGCTTTTGGATAAGGATTAGTACAAGTAAATAAGCAAAACAGAATACTGAATTCATGGTTTTTACAACTTTGAAAACCTTACCAAATAGAAACGTGCTTAAACCACAACATCTAAGCACCTTTATAACAATAAATGGAACTCAGAATCACTCTTAAACAACACCAACTTTCAAAAACATAAAAAGGAATTACAATTTTCTAAAATACCAACTTTTATAAATTTTAAAAAGGAATTACAATGTTTAAAGAGTAAAACTGGAACTAAGGCCTCACCACAGGTTGGGGGTCCTTTTATAGAGTGCAAGGATGATTCTAGAATGCTGAAATACATGAAACCCTAGCTAGAAATTCCCAAAATTACCCCTGAAGTGCTTGAAGGTGTTTGATGTTGTTGAGCTGTCCAAATGCATCATACACATTCATTTTTGCTTTGGGGCCAAGCAAGGAGTGTAAAGCGTTGATCTTGACAGGTGGCATTTCTTGGAGAAGAAGTTGAGTTTTGATTGGGTGACGGGTTGGATGGTGGGGACCATTGGTGAGTGGAGAAGAGGGAATTAATGTTGGGATGGGTTTGAGATGGGGTGAATCACACGAGTGCCTGGGTAATTTCAGTTTACCCCTTGTTTTAAGTGAGGGTAAAACTAGGGATGATAGGTGAATAGTAAAACGGTTTAATCCGTTTTACTTGCTACAGTGTTTGTTTGGCGCATTTTTCTCTATTTGAAAGTTTCAATAGCACACCTTTGGTCCTTGTATTTTGGCAAAACTTGTAAAACGTGTTTTCAGCCCTTAAAACTTGATTCCCTTTGTTAATGAAGTTTCTATTTTCATACTTTTGCCCCAAAACTTTGGCAAATGTATTTCAAGGGTTGTCATTGCCATTTTTGCATAGTTTGAGGGCTGATCTTGGACATTGTTGATCTTCAAAGGTCTTCAATGGGTATTTTACTTCATGAGGGACCATTATTGACAATTTTGAATAGTTGAGGGACTAATCTTGCCATTTCTTCAAAGATGAAGGACCTTTTTGCAATTTTGACAAACTTAAGGGACCAAACTTGTAATTATGAATATACAAGGGTTTTAAATGTCATTTCTTCATTAATTGAGGATCAATCTTGTACATCTTCAAGTCTTCAAGGTTTTTTCTTGAATAAATCATAACTAAAGCCCGGTTCATTGTACGTCTTCGTTTCTCGTGTTCGTTTTTCCTTGTTTCTTGTGATCTTTTATATTTTTCACGATATCCATACCTAAAATACACACAAACACAAATGCAAGCATATATATGGTATTTTATGACATTTTATGCATTTAAAAGCACAAAAAGGATGATGAGATCATGTATAATTGCCATCTCATCATGTACCATGACATCAAGCAGCATTTTCTGGTGGAGTGGTATGAAGCAGGATGTTGCCACCTTCGTTTCCAAATGTATGATCTGCCAGCAGGTTAAGATCGAACACACCAGAGAGCTAGTGGTTTACTTCAACCATTAGATATTCCATAATGGAAGTGGGACAAGATCTCCATGGATTTTGTTATTGGCCTTCCATTGACTTAGAAGAAACACGATGCCATCTGGGTTATTGCTGTTAGATTCACCAAATCTACTCATTTTCTACCAATCCACAAGGATCATCCGGTCAGCAAGTTTGCAGACATTTTTCAGAAGGAGATCATGAGACTGTATGGTACTCTATCAGACATCATTTCTGACAGAGATCCTTGTTTCACCTCACGTTTCTGGCAGAGTCAGCAGAAAGCTTGGGGCACCAAAATTAAGCTTAGCACTACCTTTCATCCTCAGACCGACGGACAGTCAGAGCGTACCATTCAGACTTTGGAGGACATGTTGCGGGCGGGTGCTCTAGAATGAACACAAAGCTGGGACGATTATATCTATCTAGTGGAATTTGGATACAACAACAGTTGGTACGCTAGCATCAAGTGTGCGCCATTTGAGATGTTGTATGGTAGGCCATGTCGCGCCCCAATCTGCTGGGATCAGGTAGGCGAACGACTGATTGAGGGTCCAGAGATGATTGAGGTGACAAATGAGAAGGTCTCCGTCGCTAAGGCGAAGCTGCAGGAAGCTCGTGCTTGACACAGGGGCTATGCGGATAAGCATCATAGAAATCTATTCTTCAACGTGGGTGATCATGTTTTCCTCAAGGTGTAACCAGTACGTGGAGTCAAGCGTTTTGGAATCAGAGGGAAGCTCAGTCCTCACTTCATCGGACCGTTTGACATCATAGAACGCATCGGTGAAGTGTCATATCGTTTAGCTTACCGCCCCAGCTATCACACGTTCACAACGTGTTCCATGTGTCCTTACTCAGAGGATACAACTATCATCCCCTTCATGTTGTTCAATGTCCGCTTGATCAAATTCGAGAATATCTTTAATGTGTTAAAGAACCTGATAGAGTTCGTGAACGACAAGATTGTGTCATGCGGAGGAAGAAGATTACATTCGTCAAAATCCTCTGGAGGGATCATCAGGAGCGGGAAGCCACTTGGGAGACGGAGGAGTCTATACGGACTTCTTACCCTCATTTCCAGTTCTGATTCTGGTATGTTTTCTTTCAGTTTACGTTTTCTCTAATTCGAGGACGAATTGTTCTTTTAGAGGGGAAGAGTTGTAAAACCCGCAATAAAATACCATGAACAGTAAATATACGAAAAATACGATTAAATTAAAACTTTCCATTTATAATATATTATACGTGTCACAACATTAAATAACAAGTATTTACGTATATTATAAATGTGACATGAACACGACATTTAATTCACGACAATTTAACACGAACACATATGAATATTTGTCTAACTTAGAAAAAACTATGGTTTTGACTTGTTGGGCCTTGTGTGTCCCGGCTAGACAAGAGAAAGGAAAGAAGAGGGCCTTTGGCCTATTACCCAATTATTATCCCAAAACAATAATAATTCCAAGGGATTTTAACATAACATTATTTTAGCAAAATCACAAGAACCCTAGCTTTCTCCTTCTCTCTTGCCGCCGGTGATCAACACAAAAAGGGGGTGTTTGTTTCATTTGATCTTTGATTTTAGGTTGTACGTGTTCGTGTTATTCATCCTCATTCATCTACGTCATCGGTATAACCAAACCCTTTATCTTTTTATAATTCTTTCTATTTTATCATGATCATGTCATTATATCTTAAAAACAAACAAGAAAAACATGTTAGCTAAATCAATAAAACATAAAAAGAAGGATACTGGTTTGGTTTTGGTTCGGCCGACGCACCACCGAGAGCCACCAAGCTCTCGGCTTGGCTAATCGGACCACCACTGAGACCTCAAGGTCTCGACGTGGGGTTGGTTGGGTCGATCGCACACGAGGGGAACCCGACGCATGTCGGCGTATTGTTTTAATTGGTTTGAGTGTCAACCGAGACCTATAGGGTCTCGGCGGGACTTAGTTACAAAATAGTGGGAACCCGGCTTGAGCCGGGGTGGTCTTGACTCGGGAAGTGGGTAGCTGAGACACAACAGGGGGAACCACCGGCTACAACCGGTGGGTATTTTGGTCAGGCAGTGGTAACCAGCTAGCCGGGTAGCCACTGGCCGTGGGTTAGCCGCTGGTTGACACCACCAACCACCGGCTGGGTGGTGTCGGTTGGGCACTTTCGGGTCTCGGGTTTATTTTATGTCACGAGATTCGGGTTCGAAACATTTTTAAAATCAGCTTAATTATTTTAATTAAATTATTTTCATGACTATTAATTTAATTAAAAAGCATGACTTAGGTTATAGTTATTTATTTAATAATACATGTTTAGCCTAAGTATTTTAACTAGAGTAATTTAATTAAATCATGTTATATTTAATTAAATTCATATAACCTATAGTTTAACAAATCAACCATTTTACTTATTTAATAAGCTATAGCATTTAATCCATGACTTGTATTTTACTAATAAGCTTTAACTTATATTTTTAGCTTAATAATCCAGCTTATTTCTAATTATGGAAACTTACTATTTTTGGAAACTTTCTATTTTAGGAAACCTGCTATTTTTAGAAAGTTGCCTAGTATTACAATACAAGTTTTATAATACCTTACTACATGAATAATACACAATAGAATACAAGAATAACCGCAGATAACACATTAAACAGTAAAACATGACATAATATGAATAATAAGCTAAGAACACATAGAACCAGTAAAATACACGTATCTCAGACAACTCAAACATGTCCCTATTCTTATGTAGTATTATCCGTCTAGGCGGAGTAGGATCTTCAGCGTTTCCGTTAGCTGTTACTGGACACAAGGTACGGATTTCCCATCCTTCAGTAAAGACAATATCTTCCTTTATTTAGGACTTCCCGTATGCAGCCAACTATTTTCCCAATAGTTACAGATTTAAATGCTTATGTATTATTAGTTACCTTAGCCATATACATGCACGCCAGTTTCACCTAGTTATGGAGGTACCATAACCATAACACTAAAGGCACCAGTGTTATGACTTCACCACGGCGGAGTGATAGTTCGTGGCGTCCCTTCAGTTTATTTGGCCATTATTTATTTATTATGTTATCATGTGCGGCGTATGGGTGCATCCTAGTTACAGTTTCAGTCAGGATTTCATGGTGAATATGGTGTGTGCCTTGCATCCTTCACAAGGAGATGATCCGTCCTACCCAGACCATATTAATTAGAGGCATCCCCTCTAATTGTATGACGAGGTCACCCCTCTATATATTCATGCACGTTGTTGACCTCATGACCTATATTGACTTTTTGGTATTCTAAACTAATACAGATTTTCATAAGTAAACATAAGCTATATTTTTAGAACTAAAACCAGTAATATGTTACACGCCTAGGTTTTTCCCAGGACATATTCGTTTTCGCTGCCATTCATGCTAATCATGCTTTATGTTCCTTATATGCTTTCATTATTCTATGTCTTTCCATGCTTTATTGTATATCTGTTCACTGAGCGTTATGCTCAGCTTCCATTTCCATGTTCCCAAACGATAGGTACCCAAGCTCGCAAGTAGGATCCCAAGAGTATGTGCATTCGGATGGAAGATATCCATCCTTCTTTATCTTATGCATTTATCCTACTTTCTCATACTTTATTTCATTTGGACATTGTTTAGTCCTTTCCTTTACAGTACCTATATTTGCTTGTGTTGAGTTACTTGGACTACCGATGTTTGTTTCTGGTATTTCCTTTTATGGTCATGAATGTTTAGACATTCACCTTGCATGCTTTGATGACACGCCATAATTATCATGTGATATTCCATTTTACCAAATGGGGTGCTACATGCAAATTCTACTAAGCAGATATAGTCGTCCCAACTTCATTTCCATTCTAGAGTACAAGCTCGCAGCATGTCCTCTAGTGTCTGAATGGTACGCTCTGATTGTCCGTCTGTCTGAGGATGAAAGGCCGTGCTAAGCTTAAGTCTGGTGCCCCAAGCTTTCTGCATACTCTTCCAGAATCGCGAAGTAAAACGAGGATCTCTGTCAGAGATGATACTAGATGGTGTACCATGAAGTCTCATGATCTCCTTCTAATAAGTATCTGCTAATTTGTTGACCGGGTCGTCCTTGCGGATTGGCAGAAAATGAGATGATTTAGTAAGTCGATCAACGATAATCCAGATGGCATCATGTTTCCTCTTGGTCTGTGGAAGTCCGGTGACAAAATCCATGGAGATCTTGTCCCACTTCCACTCTGGAATGTCTAACGGTTATAGTAGACCATCATACCGTTGATGCTCAATCTTAACCTATTGGCAGGTAAGACATTTGGATACAAAAGTAGTGACATCCTGCTTCATACCACTCCACCAGAAATGTTGCTTGATGTCATGGTACATCTTGGTGGAACCAGGATGAATAGAGAATGGGGAGTTGTGAGCTTCTGTCAGCAAAGCCTCCCTAAGTGTAGGATTGTCAGGAACATAAAGTCTAGTGCCTTACCATAGAATTTCGTCGTCATCTACCTGAAACTTCATCTGCTGGTCGATGTTTTGAATAATCGCGAAGATTTCACTATCATCCTTCTGAGCTTCCTTGATCCTAGCGAGCAAGTCAGGTTCAACTCTAAGATTCGCCCAGTACCCTTGCTGTCCTTGTACCATAAATTCGATGTCCAATCGTTCTAAGTCACGAATGATCTCTTCCTCTATCTTAATACCGTTTATCATGCCCTACTTCCTGCTAAGAGCATCTGCAACTACATTCACCTTGCCAGGATGATACTGAAGATTAATGTCATAATCCTTCAGCAGTTCCAACCATCACCTTTGCCTCATGTTAAGTTCACGCTGGGTGAAGATATATTTCAGGCTCTTGTGATCTGTGAAGATATCACATGATTCACCGTAGAAGTAGTACCTCAAAATCTTCAGTGCAAACACAACTACTGCAAGCTCCAAGTCGTGTGTAGGATAGGTAACCTCATATGATTTTAGCTGTCGTGATGTGTAAGCAATCACTTTCCCATGTTGCATGAGAACACAGCCAAGACCTTTCCTTGAAGCATTACTATAGATTTTAAATCCACCTGTGTCAGATGGGAGAGTAATAATAGGTGCATATACCAATTTCTGCTTCAGTTCTTTAAAGCTCTTCTCTCGTTCATCCGTCCAGACGAATTTCTCTCCCTTGCGCATCAGTTTGGTCAAGGGAAGTGCCAGTCGTGAGAAATTCTCCACAAACCTGCGGTAGTAACCAGCTAGACCTGAAAAGGTGCGAACCTCTGTGGGTGATGGTTGTCTCGACCACTTGGTGATAGCCTCAACCTTCGCAGGGTCCAAGGTTATGCCTTCTGCAGAGACAATGTGGCCCAGAAACGCCACTTTGTTTAGCCAGAATTCACACTTGGAGAACTTGGCATACAGCTGCTTCTGACGAAGTATCTTCAGCACAATACGAAGATGGTCTTCGTGTTCCTCCTTGGATTTAGAGAAAATTAGGATATCATCAATGAAGACGATAACAAACTTGTCCACAAACTCATGAAAGACACGGTTCATCAAGTCCATGAAGACTGCTGGAGCGTTTGTAAGTCCAAAAGGCATGACTACAAATTTGTAGTGTCCATAGCGTGTACGGAAAGCAGTCTGGGAGATATCCTGCTCTTTCACCCGTAACTGATGGTAGCCAGACCTCAGATCAATTTTAGAGAAATGTTTGACGCCTTGCAGCTGGTCAAACAGATCGTCTATGCGTGGTAGAGGATATCGGTACCTGATGGTGATCTTATTAAGCTCACAGTAATCGATGCATAAGTGCATACTTCCAACCTTCTTCTTCATGAAAAACACCGGTGCACCCCATGGAGATGCACTAGGGAGGATGAAACCTCGCTCCAAAAGTTCCTGTAGTTTCTCCTTTAACTCCTTAAGTTCCACGAGAGCCATGCGGTAAGGAGCCTTGAAGATTGGCTCAACTCCTGGGACAAGCTCGATGCCAAACTCTACTTCAAGAGCAGGTGGTATGCCCGGAAGTTCTTCAGGAAACACGTCGAGAAATTCTGACATGATAGGCTGATCTTGAATGGACGGATATCTAGCCTCAATATCACGTACAACAACTAAGTAACCCTCACAGCCATGTGACAGTAATGCACATGCCTTTAAGGCTGATACGATTTGTATAGACTTTCCTGGTATAAAACCATTGTGAATGTTCTTTGGTGCGTTGACATCACCGAAAATGACGAGATATAAATGGCAATCTATGGTGGTGTGGTGTTTGGATAACCATTCTATGCCTAATATCATGTCGAACTCGCACATGTCTAATGGAAGTGCGTCAACTGAACGGATTCTATCGTCAAACTCGACCTCTATACCCATGTGATATGCGTACATAGTCTCTAAGGGGCGTGTAAGTGTTTAAGACATTTTCTAATCGCATGGGGGATATCCTAACACATTTAGCATAAGTAGTGGATATGACCGAGTGAGTCGCACCCGTGTAAAAAAACGCATGCAGCTTGACAATACATAAACAAGTTTCCTGTGATGGTACCTTATGACTTGGTAGCTTGGTCATGCATGGTAGTGTACACACGTCCAGTAGTGGGAGACGGCTTGGTATCCGGGTGCCCAGAAGTACCCTCGATCTCACCCTTACGGCAATCCTTCATCTGGTGGCCTGGTTGGCCACATTTGAAGCAAGTGTCGTTTCCATGGCGGCATGGTCCAGGGTGTCTGCGGTTGCAAGAGATGCAGAGAGGGTGAGTGTACCCTCCAACAGGTGCCCGAGCTGGTTGGGAGCCTGTTTCAGAAAGTATGTGTGAGACATGATTAAGGGGTACAAACAAGACTACGCAGAAAGTTTAAGACATTATACTAGACGAGGCTGCATGGTTAGGCTGTAAACCTCTATGGTCCTGATCCCTCCTGTTGCCAGTGTTCCTGGTAAAAGATGTTGAAATGTCAGAATTAATGAATCATAAAGCAACATAACATAGAACTGAACAAAACGTAGGGACTTGCTGTGGTTGGAGGTGTTGGCGTTGTTACGGTAATTGTCATTACCGCCACGCCTGTCAGAAGCAGAACGGTCCTGAGCCTGACCGTTTCCCTTAGACTGGTATTGCTGAGTGGCCGGTTGGGACCGGTCCATATTCTTCTGCCTAAAAGATGCAATTGTTTAGAGAAATGATATAAAATAGACATTACTGAAAAGAAGAAATGATCACTGTTTCATGACGGAATAGACCTATTGTCAGATCTTTCTGCTTCTCTAAACTTGTCCCTCTCTTGCAGCATCTCCAACTTGCGTGCTACATCGGCCACATGTGCTACAGTTTTAAATGTAGCACACACTAGATTATTGGCGACCGAAGTACGAAGAGCCCAACAAAAGTGATACGCTTGCTCTTCTGCAGTCCCGGCTGCTACACCAAGGAATCCAACCAGTCGAAGGAACCTCAGCATAAAATCATTGCTATGCTCCCCAGCTCACTGCCTAATACCATGACACTCCCTCTTGAGCTTATCTTGCTCAGCTTTCGAGAAGAACTGCCCCATAACCAGCTCCTTAAACTGTGCCCAAGTCAAGCCAGTCACCCAACCGTCGCCTCCATTCGACAGCTTAAGTGCCTTCCATCATGCAAGCACGTCTCCCTCGAACTTATAACATTCTAAGCTCTCCTTGAAGACCGGATCACAGCCCATTGCGTCAAAAATCTTCTCAATGTGAGTGATCCAGCTCTCTGTCTCAGAGGGGTTGTCAGTCTGCTCGAATGATCTCGGTCGCTGTTTGTTAAACCGTTCCAGCCATGTGATCAATGTAGCTGGAGGTGGAGGAGGAAGATTATGCTGAGGGTGTTGCTGCTGATTAGCTTACACCTCGGCCTGAATCTCATTCCTTAGTTGAGGAAGCAGAACTTGGATAGCAGCTTGAACTGCTGCATTCATTTGTTCTTGTTCACGTGTGAGAACCATCTGACACTTTAAAACAAAATGAAATGAAATGATTAAACTGATTAGAACATATGATAAGATAAGGAAATGATACATGAAACAGTTTAGAATGCATGATTTTATAAAAATTATTGTGTATGAGCGAAGGTGAACGCCTATGGGTCGGTTCACCCAAAACAAAATTGACATGCGAAGTGGACGCATATGGGTCGGTTCACAAATCAAAAATTTGAATAAAAGCACATGCGACTAAATATGGCCAGTCCTGTACCAACCATTACTTAGTCAAAATTCATGCGACATATGTACAATGATATGTGAAACGAATGCATGAAAACAACTGTCAGTTCTAGGAAGACCATGGTGATTACCCATTAATCACAAGTCATGTTTTTAGAGCCTACAAGTCGAAACCTTGGGCTATGATACCATAACTGTAACACTCCATTTGACAGTGGAATATCACAGGATAATTATGGCGTGTCATCAAAGCATGCAAGGTAAATGTCTTAAAAACATTTATTGACCATAAAGAAAAATACCGAAATCAAACATCGGTAGTCTTAATATAAGCTCACACACATGAATATAAGTACTGAAATGATAGGACTAAATAATTTCCAAAGAAATGAAGTAAAGCAATGTATGAAATGTATGAATGTGCATAAAGTAATGAAGGTTGGATAGCTTCCATCCGTATGCACGTACTCTTAAGTCCTTGTTGCGTCCCTGAGTACATGTCGTTTGGGAACATGAAAGAAAAGGAAACGGCTGACAATAACGCCCAGTGAACGGATATATAGCATACAATAAAGATACAAACATAATAAGACATATATCATCGGACATGTATAAGTCCTGGAAAACCTAGTATAAGCTGGTAAAACTGGTTTTATAATTTGAAAAGCATTATATTTATAATTCTAAAAACTGTATTTTAATTAGCCAATATCCCATATTGGTCATGAAGTATCAACGTGCATGAATACTTAGAGGGGTGACCTCGTCATTCAATTATAGGGGTTGCCTCTAACTATTTAAGTCTGTGTAGGAGGGATCAACTCCTTTTGAAGGATGCAAGGCACACACCACATTCACCATGAAAATACTTGTAAAACGTGTAACTAGGATGCACCCATACGCCCCACATGATAATATAATAATATGGCCAAAACTGAAAGGGACGCCATGAGCAATCACTTCGCCGTGGGGAAGTCATAACACTAGTGCCTTCAATTTATGGTTATGGTACCTCCATAACTAGGTGAAACTGGTCATGAATGTATATGGATTAGGCATTTAAATTTAAACATAAGCTAATCAAAACATATAATACAAATACTTGGGGAAAACAGTTGGCTGCAAACCGAGAATCCTAATAAAGGAAGGGAATATCCATACCGAAGGACGGAATATCCGTACCTTATGTCCAGTAGTGAAGCTAGAAGGAAAGCTAAACGATCTACTCCGACTTCACGGATACTACATAAATAAAGGGACGTGTATGAGTTGTCTGATTACTGAGTGTTTTACTCGTTCTGTGTGTTCTAAACTTATTTTATATGTTCTAGCAGGTTTCCAAAATTAGAGAGTTTCCAAAAATAGAAAGTTTACAAAAATAGAAAGTTTCCAAAAATAGAAAGTTTCTAGAAATAAATAGTTTCTAAAAATAATAAGTTCCCTGAAATAGAAAGTTTTCATAATTATAAATAAGCTTGATTAATTAGCTAATAAAATAAGCTGGTGATTATTAGTCATATTTTATAATTCATGAAATTAATAGCATAGTATATTAATTTAATACTATAGGTTATAAATGATTATTAATTAATAATGGAAGTACATGTTTTATTAATTAATAACATATCATGATTAAATTAATAAACAATAGGTTATACAAATTAATTTAATTAGGTCATGGTTTAATTAATTTAAGTCTAATACAATACTTAGGTTAACATGAAATATAATTTTAATTAATAAACCTAAGTCATGGAATTATTAATTAATTATAAGTTCATGTTCTAGAACAATTCATTAGTAAAACTATAGCTTAAAATAAATAAGAAAATGTACTTAGGCTAAAACATCATTTAATAATTTAACCTAAGTCATGTTTTAATTAAATTAATTATTAAGTCACCGATAATAATTTAATAAATCTTGTAAAAACAATTTAGCAATATATCCCGAGCATGAACCCGAGACAAAAACAACCGAGCACCAACCAACCACACAGCCGGAGGCTGGTGGTGGTGGTCGGAGGCTGTTGCCTTCGGTTGCCGCTTCTGTGGCCACGATTCACATCGGCTACGCTGGTTTCCCCCTGGTTAGCCAAAGTTGCCACCGGCATGTAGCCAGTGGTTCCCCCTGCTTTGCCTCGCGTTCCCCTGTTCGAGCAACATAGCCACCGGCATAAGCCGGTGGTTCCCACCGCGTGAAACAAACACCCACCGATTCTCATGAGGGGTCTCGGCTGTGGACAAAAGGGGACACCGAGAGTCTTAAGACTCTCGGTTAGGGCTACCGAACCACAAACAAACCAAACCAAACTCGTTACTTGTTTTATTTTAATCCATAACATGGTTTTATTAATAATTTTAAGATCAAAACCCATATGTTCATAATTAATAAAAGAATCAAAAGAGATGAAGGTTTAAGCTTTACCGAATGCGTGAATGGAATGGAATAGAACACGAACACGAACACGAACACCAAATAAACCTAAGATCAAAAATCAAAAATGATCTCTCCATCTTCTCTTGTGGATGCCGCAGCTAAGGAGAACCAAAAAGGGGGCTAGGGTTTTAATTTTTTAAAAGTTATGTAAAGTGATTTTTGTGTTTTAGTTTTTACTATTTAATTTTAAATGGGTTGAGCCCTTCTCTCTTTGGTTGTCGCGGACACAAGACCCAACAAGGCCAGACAGAGCCTTGTTCATGTTAAATTATTATTCACGTGTAATCGTGTTTTAAATGTTCGTGTTAGTTCGTGTTTTAATATTCGTGTTATATTTATTATACGTAATAATTATTTATCGTTCATAATTACATACGTAGTTTCTTATAATTAATATTCGTGACACGTGTTTAATATATAATGGAAAGTTTTAATATATACGTAATTTTACATGATGTATTGTTCATGGTATTTATATGCGGGTTTTAAAGTTGCGGAATCCGATAAGAAGTCGTCCCCGCATGCTTATACTTTTTGTACTTAATAATTCAAGAAAGCCAAAAAGTCAAGTCATCCGTTGTATCAAACTCTGAAGCTTTCAAGAATTACAAAGGTATAAGTATTTGGGACATGGAATCACAAGGAGGCGAATATCACAAGTGATGGATGCACAAGATCAAGGCAAGAGATTAATACTCAAGATTGATATCAAAGATCACATCGACATATTCACCAGAAGAAGAAAAAGAAAGAAAGACGATGACTACGAGCTCAAGAAAAGCATAGTATGCTAGGTTTATTTTATTATTATAACTCGGGTAACGCCCTTGTTTTGAGTGACCTCCCTTAGGGGAGATTGTTAAAAATACGTTTTGATGGAAGTTTGCTTTGCAAGGTTGCAGAACATTCTTCATTCAGAAATGCAGCAGAAATTTGCTCCATCTTACTATGGTTGCTCACAAGATCTTTGAGGAATTTCCCATAGTTGGGCATGCCGATTAAGATATCAACAAGGGAACGTTGATCTTAACTTCTTTGATCATCTTAAGTAATTTAGCATTACGAGCCTCCATCTTTTCCTTTTGTAGGCATTGAGGATATGGAATTTTGGGTGTATACGCCTTTGTTGTTGGTATTGGAATGGTTGTGGTTTGTTTTGCTTTTGGTTTAGAAGGAGGAACGGTTTCTTCCTTCTCGGGCTTATCGGCTTCATCTTCACTTTCATCGGCAAAATTGGGAGCACTGGTGTTTGGGTTTTGTGGTGGATCAAGACTCAACCCACTCCTTGTGAATACGGCATTCACATGTCCATTATGGGAGGAGGGTGGGCGGTATGGTTTATCCATAGATGGTTTTGGGTTTGTTTGAGTGTTGCTTGGCAACGAACCACTTGGTCGATTGGCTAATTGGTCGTTGATTCGACCGATCTTGGTTTCGAGATCACTAATAGTGGCGGTGTGGTGTCTTTGTCCTCTTTCAACGTTGGCTTTGAGATCGAAGAATTGGTTCTTAATAAACGTGTTTGTTGATTTTTGAGATTCTATGAAAGCTAAGAACGTTTTCTCAAAGCTCGATCCTTCGGGTTTCTTCTCGTTTGATTGAGCGGAATTATCGTTCTCACGAGGTTGTGAGTTACGATTTTCGTTTTTGGGGTACTCACGCCAAGTGTCGGGGTTTCTACCGTAGTAGTTACCTCGATAACCACCTACTCGGTATCCTTGGGCGTAGTTTGCTGCATGTGGTGGTTCTCTTATTGGTGTGTCATCACACTCCGTAGATGGGTGTGGTCCTCCACAAAGAGTATATTCGCCTCACATCTCTTTTATCTCGTCTTTGATAGTTTTGAATTGCGAGTCGAATTTAGATGTGAGAGCGTCCATCTTTTCCATGAGTTTAGAATTTTTGCTACTTTCAACGAAAGCAACGGTTTTCTTGAAAGGTTTAGAACGGTTATCTTTGGACCAATCGAGTTATAAGAGAACTCGGTCCTCGAGCAATTTATATGCTTCGTTGGGAGTCTTATAGAGAAAGAGTGCACCGGCATCAAGGATTGCTTGTGTCGGTTCATTGAGACCATGATAAAAGATTTGGATGATGGTTCCTTTTAATAAACCATATCCATGACAACTACGAAGGAGGTATTTCATTTGGTTCCACGCATCAATGAGTGTTTCTTGTGGAAGTTAGGCGAAACCTCGGATTTCTCCCATGATTCTTTCGTACATGGCAGGTTGAAATAAACGGCTAACAAAAGCGGTTCTCATTTGTTCCCATGTTTCAATGGTACCGGGCGTCAACTCATTATACCAAACTCTTGCATCTCCGGATAGAGATGATGGGAAAAGTTTGAGTTTTATAGTGTCTACATTGACGTCGGCTCCATATCAGAACATGCCACATATTTCTATGAATTCGGATATGTGCTTATGCGGATCGGCCCTCGTACGGCCATCAAATTGGTGGTCTTTGATTATTGAAAGGTGATAACCTTTCACGGTGAAGTTTTCTCCAAGCTCAACTTGAACAATAGCAGCCTCCGGGGTAGGTGCTACTACTCAGTTGGTTGCCCACATGGATTGATAGTCGGCCATTAGGAATGGTAGATCGTTGAATGGGTTATAGATGACAAATGCGTGTAAGAGATTATCAAATGGTGGGTTTTGTGTTTTTGGAACTCGGTTTTCAAAACAAACAAAGGGTTGATTCTTGTGGTTTTTCTTTCGAGATTGAAGAATATAACGTTCAGGATCGGTGTATGGAATAAGAATTCTTGACCGGAAGAAGGTGTGTTCATTCAAGTCTTGAAGTACTTTTGAAAAAGACTACAAGTAACAAAAAAGAAAAACAAACAAAATACTACTAATAGGAAAATAAACAAATAAGAAATTAAATAAATCAAACAAAATAAAAACATAATTTTTTATATATAATCAAATTTTAGTTTTGCCAACGGTAAAATAGGGGTACCGGCCGGCAAAATCGGGTCTGTAAAAAAAGGAAGAGTTGTCGACGGCAAAATGCTTTGCCGGGCGGTAAAGTAGGAACTGTGGTGGTGTTGCCGACGGCCGAAGGGTTTTGCCGGGCGGCAAAATCCTTTTTGTGATGAACTTACCGGTGGCAAGTCTGTTTTGCCGGCGGCAAAACTGACTTTGCTGCAAAAATTTGATTTTTTTTAGTCTTTGATTTTTGGATTTTTGGCAACAAGAATGCTACAATGGGTTTGATTATAGGATGATTTTGGAACTAACAACACAATCAAATCCCCGGCAGCGGCGCCAAAAACTTGATGCGTTTCTGGTGTATTCGATTGGAAACAAGTTTTAAATTTATAAACACGAATTACTAGATTAACTAAAAACATACGGGAAAGTATAACCCTTTCATTTGTGTATAGCTTTTATGTGGTAATACCGAGATCGTTCACGGGGATTTGGAAAACCTATGATCATTCAAAAATAAACTATTGTTGGAAACTCACTTTATGTGACGACATTTAAGAATTCCCATTAGTTATCATAGTCACACACGTTTAGACTAGACTAGGTTCAATGTATAGTTTAAGGTGCGTGTGTGACTATATATACCCCTCCTTAGCTTCCAAGGAGGGGTGTTGCTTGTGTCATTTTCTTGTTTAATACATTTTTCATTTCTCACACACAACCACTCTTCTCTCTCTCTCAACTCATCCATGGCTTCCACCATCTATCACCCTACTAGACCACCGGATTAGCTTTTAGCAAATCTACATTTGGTATCAGAGCCTCGGTTCCATTCTTGGATCGTTCTTGTTTTCGATTTAGGTGGTCTAAAAAATTTTTTTGTTCCGAATCTATATCATTTTTGTCACGGTTTGTTGTGTTTTTCATCATATTCACAAGTTTTTTTTGTCACGTCCTATTATTTTTTGTCCACTGTTTCACTGGTTTCATTAAAACTTCTTTATCCTGGTGAAATTGTTGTCTTACTGTCCACATCTGATTTTCAGAAACCCCTTGTCAAAAGTTGTCTTGTTGCTTTTGATAGTCAAAAAGTGGTCAAAAGTGGTAATCTGGTATTCATATCTAGATATCTACTGTTTCTGGTCTAAATTTTTCGTATCTGGTGTCATTTTTTCTGGGCTTATTTTGTTGTTTAGGATGATGAAGTTACCCAGGAAAATTGTCAGATTCACATTCTCGGATTTTCAGGAACAAGGACAGATTTGGATAAGATTTCATCTTCCTAGTACATCGCATTGAGTGCGATGGGTTGACTACGATGGTACCATTTCGATGGCTCCATTGCGATGTGTACCATTGCGATGGGTACCATCGCGATGGGTCATCTTGATACGATGGTACATCATCACGATAGACTGCGATGGGTAAGACTGCGATGGACTCCTTTTTGCTTTGACTGCGATGGGACATCTAAGACTGCGATGGACTCCTTTTTGCTTTGTCTGCGATGGGACATCTAAGAGTGCGATGGACTCCTTTTTGCTTTGACTGCGATGGTCTAAGCTTTGACTACGATGGACTTGTTCTATTTTGACTGCGATGGCAAATTTTTTAGACTTCGATGGGTTTAAAAAAGTTTGACTGCGATGACCATTGTTTTTGTTGCGATGGGTGTCAAGATTGACTGCGATGGAAATTATTTTAGACTCCGATGGGTTTAAATATTTTTTTGACTACGATGCAGTTTCAAAATTCATGACCATGGAGTCTAAGTATAAGACTAAATCACAAAACCATCTCAACCGAGTCAACTCGGTAATTACCGAGTTGACTCAGTTAACTTACTGAACTTGACTCAACTGCCAACCTTATAACTCCACAAATCCTCATTTAATCCTAATCCCTTCGTCTCCTAATCCCATCTAGACTCAAACCAAAACAAATCAAAACAGTAAATTAAATTGATCTCAGATTTATAAGTTTTTCGTGTGTTGACATACAAGCCGAGATCCATTAAGATTAAACACGAAAACACAACTCATCATAGATCTGCATGTCGTTGCCTAAAAACAACTTTGATATTCGAATCTAAAAAGGATATGAACATAAACAATTTTGTTTTGTTCCTCCTTGATTCGTTCACTAAGCACAAAGAAGATAAACCATAACATCAACCTACCCGAGACCTCGACATAGAGACCTTGAAGACCACTCACTAGGGTTCATGATGCTTCATATAGATGAAGGGGTTTATGGTTCGATTTTGTTTGTTTATCAGGATGTCAATTATTCGAATGTGTCAAAGTGAGATGATGGGACTGATTTATTCTTGAAATGATGATTTTTTGTTGATGGATATAATATTTGACATTAATTTTTTAGATTGAGATTGGTTTTGTGATGAAGATTAATGGGGGGCGGAGGATACGAAGTGGGAGTGTGAGAGAGAAAAGTAGGCGGATGTTTCTAGGAAAATGATTAGGGTTGAGTGAAATTAGGGATAGTGAGTGTGTTATAACCCGTGTGTGATGGACCGGGTTATGAGATTGATGGGCCATGGACTCTTGTTTATTCAAAATGATGGGCCATAAACACACGGGATGATGCTATTTCATTTGGACAAACAATGCAGTGGGCCGAGTATTTAATGGACCGTGTGTCTTGCTTTTATACACACATGTTTTTAAAACAAATTTGTATTTTTTATAAATTTTGTGTGTATTAAGTTTACTTCGGTCATTATCAGGACGAGACAAAAATTGACGTGACAAATGTGACAAGAATTTATTTGAGACCAGACCAATGAAAAATTGGGCGATTTTTTAGTGGCTACAGATTTTGTTTGATCGGGTATTAATTACGTAACGTTGAAGACGGATTTTTTGAAGGCGTGTATTTATGTTATCTTTCAAAGATAACTTGCTCGTGCTTCATATTAGAATGAAGACTTGGTTATCTGGTTTCCGGGTTTGGGGTGGTTGGTTGATGACTCGGATAACTATCACTCAAAGGGGTTACATTGTTGTACTCAGTGTCACGCGCTTAGTCGACGTGGATAATTTCAAGAGGTGTTGTACTTATAGACTTCTTCAGTGATGCATTGAGTACTTAGAGATATCTCCACCGTTCTTCATTCAACAATAGTGCAGGCTTAAGTCACAAGATCGAAGGATTTTTATTCAGCTTCATGTTTGATGTATCTGGTTCATTCTTTCAGTGGTCACTTCAAATTGCTTTCACGTGGGTTGGTAAAGGTGGCCATGGAGAGTTTATGAGAAGAGATTTTCGATCAACAGCTGATTCTCACAAAAATATATAATTCTGCTTATTTATTATTCTCACGAGATTTCAGGTTCATGTGCGTACGATTTGTTGATGGTTCCGAGTTTCGAAACCATCAAGGGGGAAGAAGAAGACACATTGAACGCACAACGAGTACACGTGATGAACTTCATACCTTCTTTTGATTTGAAGACATTCAGGGATGACATTTGTCATAGCCGCAGAGAAAATCAGTGTTTTAACTCGTGGCGTTATCAATCTCTAAACGGTACACTACTGATTCGAGGTTTAAGTGTTTGATTGTTGCAACTAAACATCATCATTATCCTATATGCATTCCCGGGACTTAATTGACTCTGGTGCATCTCCGGAAGAAGATATGTGCATTTCCGGGACTTAATTAACTCTGGTGTTACGATGTCAATTTCATGAATGGGATAAAGTGTCAACTTCAGTATTTGAGCTTCATAATGGGTATTGATTTACTTTCTTCAACTATGTGGGGGAAGTAATGTCTTGATTCTTTCTGGTATGCATTACTTGAACTCTCAGGGGGAAGAAAAAATCAGAAGAATTGTTCAAGCGTGAGAAGTGAAGTTGTTGATCTACTTGGTGTGCCCCAAACTTTCAATCCCTCTTAGCAACGTTATCATGTTATATGATGGGATTTGCTTGTTAGATTCCGTTGTGCGCTTAATCATTCTAAGCTTTATTGAAAGCTTTGAAGTTGCTTACGAGGATTGTCGGTTTAGGGGGAAGCTATTTTAAAGCTTCTACATCAAGTTTATGTGGCATGAATTAGGGGGAAGCTAATTTAGAAGCTTCTCCTTAAGCAGAAGTGTATGGGTTACTTATCTCGTGCCGTTACAGTATTTCTTCTACAAGTTACTTTAAAGATGAGTCGTTTTGAAGTCAAAGGCCTCATAAGACATCATCAGCATTGGACGCTTCATGAAAGCTCTTGTTCTTAATCATTATGTACTTGTTAGGAAGAATATTGTAAGGAATTCTACACGTCGTCCCATGGGGGAAGATTGTTGGAAACTCACTTTATGTGACGACATTTAAGAATTCCCATTAGTTATCATAGTCACACACGTTTAGACTAGACTAGGTTCAATGTATAGTTTAAGGTGCGTGTGTGACTATATATACCCCTCCTTAGCTTCCAAGGAGGGGTGTTGCTTGTGTCATTTTCTTGTTTAATACATTTTTCATTTCTCACACACAACCACTCTTCTCTCTCTCTCAACTCATCCATGGCTTCCACCATCTATCACCCTACTAGACCACCGGATTAGCTTTTAGCAAATCTACAACTATAATCGTTGATTGTAGAAATTGTAGACAAACAAATAACAAGTAAAATGATGAGAATAATAATAAGATTAAAAGCGACACTTGGTAAAAACTAGTTTAGGCATCCGTAGTGATATGATTGTGATGACACGTTTAACAAATATGATTATGATAATTAGATGGATAATCCAATCTATTGTTTTCAAAAGCTTCAATCCTCGTCAAGACTTTGGTTAAAGAAAACAAGCATTAGACTCAGTCACTCAACTCAAGACTTAATCAGATATCAAGAATTCGATTCACGGTCGTTTCACGAATTTTCTACCACTTACAATTATGTTTCTTGATAATCAAAACTTCTTAAGAAATGATCAATACAAAAGATAGCCAATCATAGACAAACCGGCTATGACTTGTTGATAGAAAATAACCCTTTCGACCTATGAAATCTTTACCAACAAATTAAGTTTTGATAACAATTGTCACATGAAACATAAGTACCAATGGTTTAAAGGAAAGCTTGACATTGAAATAAACATAAATCACAATCACAACCACTACTTCATACCACAAACATCATCCTACCAAGTGTAGAATGAGATTTAGCTACTCATAACAAACAATGACATAAACTCTGAAATAATAGTCTTATAAGTCATAATCAAGAGCCTTACAAAGTGGAAATATGTTGCTAATGATTAGGGTAATGATCTCTAAGAGTTTCGTGATGTTAACTTTGCTTTTCGGACTCCAAAAGTGACTTTTCTTGCACCACCTTGCTCAAATCCGGGAATGGAGGTTTAGACAAGGTTGAGAGAGTTATTTTGTGCTTATGAAAGAGTAATTAAAGTACTAATGAGTTGTTGTGAAAGACATATGATTACATGACCCTAATGGTCTTATTTATAGGCAAAGTTGAAGGCGTGGAGTGAATGCATGGCTTGGAGCCAAAGACAAATGCTTGGAGCCAAAGACAAGTGCTTGGAGCCAAAGAAAGTCTAGAATCTTCTTGTATGAGCTTGCATGAATGTAGACACAAATTTTGCCAACACAAATGCTGGTGGAAACTTGATTCTGTTGGTGGCAACTTTGATGAGTTTTGTTGGTGGCAACTTCCTGCTGCTGATGGCACTTTCATGCTGAGTGACTTGTATGCTCCTTGGAAATACTTGTTCTTGCACCCGAAATTGATCTTCAAAGGCTTGTAACTTGTACACAAGTCTTGAACTTGACTAAGATTCTTCGTACTCGTACTAATCTCCATGTTTGCGTTGTTTTACGCTCTATTCCTGCAATTGGCTACACAAAGACTTGCAAACACAATTGGGCACAAATATGCACAAAAGTATCATAGATATCACCAATATACATGTACAAAAGTACGGATAACGCTCCCAAAAACATGTTGGATTTGGGCGTTATCAAATCCCCTCACACTTATGTTTTTCTTGCCCTCAAGCAAGAAGAAAAGAAAATTAAATCCAAAGGTACATGTATTTTATAAAAATCCGATGCAAGTCTACCAAGTACAAGTACAAGATAAAACTCATCGACTTAAGTTTTCAAGGTTGAAAAATTGTGATATAAAGTCAATACCCATAAAAATCTAGAAAGTCTTTTATTTCTAACTACACTAATAACATATGAATTGAATCAACATGTATCCCGACTTAGCACATTGGCTAATCGATACCTTTTATTTCTTCTTCTTCCTTCAACTTCATAACATTATAGCTCATTGGCTATTTATTTGTCTTTTTGACTTTTTCTTTCTCTTTCTTCTTTTTTTTTCTTGGCTTTTTTTTCTTCTTGGCTAAAACTCCTAGCCATGGATCAACATACTTGCAAAGTTCAAGTTATATTGACAAACATGGAACTTGCAACTTTCTAATAATTTTTTTTTCTACTACTATACGAGACTTTGACTTGGGTAAGTTTGACACAAAAATATATCTCAAATCTTCAAAAATTACCGATTGGATAATTTCTTAATTATTTATATACATTTGCTTGAAACTTTTTATTTACGAGGGCAAAACAGAAAAAATAGCCCAAAAATACGGCAATTAAGCATCTTTTTTCTCGATTTCCCTACAAACCCCTCACACTTAAGTTTAGCATTGTCCTCAATGTGATGAAACTGAACAAAAGTTAGGGAATAAGAGAAAAACCAGAATCACGGGCATATCATGTATCATACAAGAGTCTTGTCTTCGCCTTCAACTGGCAGTACCTACAAAAAAAGATAAAACACACGAACATACGAAAACACTCTATTTTTTGGCTTTTATAGGTTTTTATAAAAGCAACACATACACCCCCTCACACTTAAGCAAAACATTGGTTAAAAATTGTGGGGTGTAAGCATGAATTTATTTAAAAAGGAAAATCACACTTAAAAAATTTAAAACACAAGGGTTACCTCCCGAGAAGCGCTTATTTTATTATTGAGTCATCAGCCAGACTCGTACTTCTTTTTAGTTTTCTTTATTTTTATCAAGTGGAAAATGGTCACTCCACTCATCATGGTATAGTTTAACATGGTGTCCATTAACAATGAAGCTTCCTCCATTCTTGTCATACAATTCAACATACCGGACGGGTATCCATGTTTTACTATAAAAGGACCGTACTACTTTTGTTTAAGCTTTGGAGCTTTGAATTTATATTGCATATTAAACAAGAGAACTTTGTCTCCTTTCTTGAATTCTTTTCGCATTCAAAGTTTCTTTTCATGATAAGCTTTGGTACGTGCTTTGTATAATTTGGAATTCTCATAAGCTTGGAGTTATAATTCAACGAGTTCATGCAATTGCAAGAACCGGTTTTCACCAGCAATTTTGATACCGGGATTACAGCTTCTCAATGCCCAATAAGCACGGTGCTCAATTTCGAAGGGCAAGTGACACATTTTACCGTACAACAAACGATAAGGTGTTGTGCCAATTGGTGTCTTATAAGCTATTCGGAATGCCCACAGAGCATCGTCAAGTTTCCTTGACCAAATGGAAGGATTGTCCTTAACCATTTTTTTCGAGTATTCGTTTTAAGGCTATGTTGGTTTCTCAACTTGCCACTCGTTTGTGGATGATATGCGGTGGCAAAGCGATGGGTGACTCCATAACGCTTTAAGATTTTCTCCATTTGTTTGTTACAAAAATGGGAACCTAGATCGCTAATTAAAGCTTTCTGCATTCCATAAAGAGAGAAAAGCTTTTTCAGAAAATTGATTACCGCTCGTGAATCGTTCGTGGGTAAAGCTTCGGCTTCGGCCCATTTGGACACGTAATCAATAGCGACTAAGATATATTCGACTTATGGGATTTGGGAAAGAGTCCCATGAAATCAATTCCCCATACGTCAAATATTTCGCTAACTTAGATGTTGTTTTGAGGCATCTCGTCTCTTCATGAGAGGCTACAGTACGTTGGCAAGCGTCACAATTTTCGACTAGAGTATAGGCCTTTTTTAAAATTGTTGGCCAATAGAAACCAGCATCAAACACTTTTTTCGCGGTGGTGGAAGGGTGATACAAATGTTTTGCTATGGTTCAGATTTAGTTCTCGGAATCTCCTCGAGTTGATCACAGCTAAAGGTGGAATGATTGTTCTTGGTTACAAATAGGGGGTTTGGCTTTTGGTTATCTAAATTTTAAACTAAATTCAAGTAATTAGAATGTCGATAAGTAAAGTAAAAGCTTTGACAAAATTAAACTAAAAGTTAATTAGGAATATACTTAAAACTTAAAACTTAGTCCATCGGAATATAAAATTGCAAAGCTGTCGGAATGTCAAAATCATAAGCATCGGAATACATCTAAAACAAACCATCGGAATGTCCATGTTAGTTACCATCGGAATAATCTAAATCAAAGTTGTCGCAATGATGTCTATCGGAATGTAATCTATTGGAAAGTTCAGATCGGAATGCAATGGGGTCGCAATATCCAGATCGGAATGATCTAGATCGGAAAGTCAGATCAGAATAATGCAAAGTCCAGATCGGAAAGTTGTAAACAAAAAACGGGTAGAGTTTCGACTTAAGGTAACCTTAAGTCCCGTCGGAATATGCGATCGCAATAAGCGATCGCAATCCAGATCGGAATAAAGGGAAAAAGTTAACCGATCGCAAAGTAAAACCCTCTTGGGTTATTGCGATCAAAAGCAGTAAATCCGTCGGACCATGATATTGCGATGAAATGCAAAACCAATCCGAAAATGGTGAAAAGCTGAAACTTCAATAAGCACATAAAATAAGCTACTTTAACCGGGACTTAAACACGTCAATAAGATTAAATTTGACAACTTTTGAAAACGTAAAATCATAAACTTTATAAAAGGAACTTTTGAATGACTAAAACCTTGATGAAATCCGAAATCAATAAGCTTAAACAAGAAATAAGCCAATAAGCATGGAGAGCTTATGGCTTAAACCAAATGGAAGCTTATGTAGGACGAGAAAGAAACGAACTTCCTTAATACACAACCTTAAATTCAATAACGAATAATGAAGGATTCGGATCAATTTAAATATTTCGGATTAAGGAATAAGCAAAATCAAGAAATGTAGAAAGAGATTAAAAAGTTAAACTTGAATTAGATTAATGAAATCCAAAGTACAAAAATTAAAGAAAGCTTAAAATTAAGAGATGAAAACAAAGAAAAATTTAGTGAGAGAAAGTTGGGAACTTTCTCTCTCTAAAACTAGAAACTGAAAAACTAACTCCCTCTTTTTGTGAAAGGAGGGTCTTTATATAGTTGTCTTGTGGGCTTGACTTGTTGTGGGCTTGTTCTTTCTTCTTAGTCTTCTCGTTACTTTGAATAAACGTTTCCGACTTTGGGTTTTGAGAAGTGTCGGTGAATAATTCCGACTCGTCTTATAATCTTTTGTTTAATAGACTCGAGTTCTTCTACATAGATAAATCTTCCGTCTTTGGCCCTCTTCTTCGATAAATCTTCAAATAGGTCCGTTGACTTCCAATCTTTTGCATCTCTTGGACAATAGACTTCGTCTTGAGTCTTTTCTTCGATAAAACCCGTGCAATTCCATGTTTTCTTCAATATTCACCCGGTCGACTCTGAAAACACAATAGACACAAAAACCACGAATAATTCCAAACAAATGATATTAAATACGTGTTTTGGTCTTGTTTTAGCCAGAAATAAGTGGTAAAAGGATGGGTGTTTTCACACCTATCAAATCCCCTACACTTAACCATTGCCATGCCCTCATACAATGCTTAGTGATAAAGCAATATTACACTTTTCTCATAATCAATCAACCTTGGCCTTATTAACATACTACTAAACAAAAATTAAAGTACTAAGAGAAATTAAAACTTTTAAAGGAAACAAAAGGATAGAAAACCAATTTCACTTGAAAATAGCTATATGGAAATAACTTGCAAAGAAATCAAGGACTTACATTAGGGCTTCAGTGCTGCGAAGATTCATCACCCTCAAGTTTCACGTTCCCCAAACTAAGCTTAAAAACGAGATCATTGTTATTATAAGTTTCGCAAATCAAACACTTACACACATGGCTTAATTAAATGCTTAAACTCCCTTATTCCTAGGTGTATCTCTTATATTTTATTTTTGTCTTAGAATGATCATGAAGATGCATTTTTGGACTTATTTCGATAGTTTATTTAGGCCGAAAGCAAAGTAGGACGATTTGATCAATAGTTAGCTAAAGGACAAAATCTCTTAAAACTGCTTCTCGGGATATCAAAAAGTTCATATCTTGGTATAACTTGGTTCACGATTTGAGACCTTTCTCGGGCCGATATTTGGCATGTACTTCATACTTCATATCTTGAGAGACGTTCTTGAGATAATGGTCTTCTCATAGAGTTTCTTCACTTGGAGACTTTTGAGGGGTACTCCAACTTTGTTGACCACGACTTCATGATTATTTCTTCAATCTCTAATTGGGATTTTGAGATACAACGATCCGCCTCCTTTTCGGACTTGAATCTATTTATCCTCATACCTTGTTAGGGTCTTTTCGGATAGACTTCTCCATGATCTTTATGGGAGTTGATTGCTTTTTGTCGTGAGTCTTGATCCTTCATATTGATTTTGGGAATAATGCTTTTCACATCACTTTGGATTTTTAGCAATAAAATGGAATCCTCATGCCTTGTTAGGGCCTTTTCGGACTCGCCAATCTTCGCGCCCCGCTTCATAAGTTATGCCGTGGCTATGAACTCTTATCATTACCGAGCAACTTTTAAACGATCTTGGGCTAGAAGATAAGTAACTTTTCAAATCGTACGACCTTACTTATTGCAGATAAATTATAAGCAAGTGATGGGAGAATAGGCAAATAATTACACCAGGTGAGCTTGTGCAAGAATACCGACTTATAATTGACTCTATCATTTCTCGTTCTCCATAATTTAAAATCTCAAGTAATGAGACTCGTGGATGCTTAGCCTAATAAACCAATTAAGGTCTACCTGGTTAAGGATACTAGCTAGAATAAACTTAGATAAGTCTATTCGGGTTGAGTCAAAATAATCGCAACGGGCCTAATATGTCAAGGATTTCTAAACTAGCTACACCACTTTATTAATATTTTTGACTTTATTGCGGGATATATACATATGAAAGTATTGATAAAAATTTAAAAATTACGACTACATGGTCAAAGTTAATTAAAAATTTGAAAAATGCGGAAAAAGATGATTTTCCGGTTAAATGAAGGCATTTTCATGGAAAAGTCCACTTAAAACTTCGATAGAAGTCCCCCCTATACTTAAGATAAACATTGTCCTCAATGTTTAAGCATGTGGGAAAAGTTTCCCCTACACTTATGACATTGATCACATTGGTTAAATCAAGCGAAGGAAGAGACGACTAAAGTGATCAATTTCAAATGTGAGTATGAAGAAAATTGAATCACGATAGTTGAGAGATAGAACCGGATTTCGGATAACACGGGAGCACGGTTCTTCAAAGGTTCCAAAAGTGCATTCATCCCTGTAATCACATCACACACAAACACAAACACCTATATAGGTCCCCCTACACTTAGGAGGTTAAAACAGAAAAGGATAGATACTCGGGCTGCCTCCCGAGGAGCGCTTGTTTTTTATAACCGAGTCACGAGCCTGACTCGACCCAAAATTAGTTCATGGGAAACATGGTGAGGGATGGAATCATCTCCTGAGAGATGTCCTCACCAAAGTACAACTTCACTCGTTGGCCATTCACCTTGAAACTAGGTCCATTGGGTTGAGCGATCTCGAGAGTACCATATGGAAAAATTTGGGCAATGGTGAATGGACCGGACCAACGAGATTTCAGCTTGCCCGAAAAGATTTTCAACCGAGAGTTAAAGAGTAAAACTTTGTCTCCAACTTGGAACTCTCGGTTTTTAATCTTGGAGTCGTGAATGAGCTTAGTTTTTTCCTTATAGATCAAA
This sequence comes from Glebionis coronaria, assembly GCA_025667525.1. NCBI lineage: Eukaryota > Viridiplantae > Streptophyta > Magnoliopsida > Asterales > Asteraceae > Glebionis > Glebionis coronaria. Next base: position 163,535 of record JANFOE010001621.1, on the reverse strand, counting down.
GAATTTTCATAAGCCTCATTACGGAGTTCATTGAGCTCATTGAGTTGGATCTTGCGTAGGTCACCGGCTTTGTTGATATCAAAATTAGTCCACTACAAGGCCCAGTAAGCCTTGTGCTCCAACTCAATGGGGAGGTGGCACGCTTTCCCATACACGAGACGATATGGTGTACAACCAATCGGAGTCTTGTAAGCGGTACGAAAAGCCCACAAAGAATCATCAAGTTTATCAGCCCATGAGGCACGATGCTCTCCCACGGTTCTTTCAAGAATTCGCTTTAATCCTCGGTTAGAGATTTCAGCCTGGCCATTAGTTTGTGGGTGGTATGCGGTGGAAAGACGATGATTTACACCATACTTAGCTATGACTCTAGCAAATTGATCATTGCAAAAATGAGTCCCACGATCACTAATAATGGCACGAGGCACACCGAATCTAGCGAACAGTGATTTCAAAAAGTTACAAACCACCCTTGCGTCATTAGTGGGTAAAGCTTTGGCTTCAACCCATTTGGAGACGTAGTCAACGGCTACAAGGATGTATTTGTTTCCTTTAGATGAAGGGAATGGCCCCATAAAGTCGATACCCCAAACATCAAAGATTTCACATTCTTGAATGAAATTCTGAGGCATCTCGTCTTTATGTGTGATCTTGCCTTGTTTTTGGCAAGCATCAAAACGTTTAACCATCTCGTGAGCATCATGGTAAATGGTGGGCCAATAAAATCCCGAGTCAAACACTTTTTTGGCGGTGTAGTTGGGACCAAAGTGACCACCGGTGGGTCCTTTGTGGCAAGCGTCAAGGATTTCTAAAGCTGTCGGTCCATCAACACATCGGCGAATAATCAAATCAGCGCATTGTTTGAATAGATACGGGTCATCCCAAAAGTAAGTCTTAATGTCTTTGAAGAACTTCTTCTTTTATTGGGATGTTAACCCGTCAACGAGAATTCCACCCGCCAAGTAGTTTGCAATGTCTGCAAACCACGGGGTTTCATCAGAAGTCGAGTTGATAGACATTAAGGTCTCCAGGGGGAAAGAATCATTGATCTCTTTGTTCGGATGATCCCCTTGGTAAGGATCCTCAAGTCTACTGAGATGATCCGCGGCTAGATTTTCAGCTCCTTTTTTATCGTGAATTTCGATTTTAAATTCTTGGAGTAGCAAAACCCAGCGAAGAAGTCTTGGTTTAGAATCTTGTTTTGTTAACAAGTACTTCAACGCGGAATGATCGGTATAAACGATTGTGGTAGAAAGGAAAAGATAGGGGCGAAACTTTTCAAAGGCATAGACAACAGCTAAAAGCTCTTTTTCGGTTGTCGTGTAATGCAATTGAGCCCCCGTCATTGTCTTGCTAGCGTAATGGATCGGTTGGAAGTGTTTGTTCACTCTTTGGCCCAAAACCGCTCCAATAGCATAGTCGCTAGCATCACACATCAACTCGAAAGGCAGCTCCCAATTAGGGGTAACCAAGACGGGTGCCTTAGTCAGCTTATCCTTAAGCAAGTTGAAGGCTTCAAGACACTCTTTGGAGAAGATAAAAGGGGTATCTTTTTCCAAGAGGTGGGTCATCGGGCGAGCGATTTTAGAAAAATCTTTGATGAAACGACGGTAGAAGCGCGCATGACCCAGGAAACTTCTCACACCCTTCACGGTTGAAGGTGGAGGCAACTTAGAAATAACATCGACCTTAGCACGGTCTACTTCAAGACCGGCTTTGGAGATCTTGTGTCCTAGCACGATGCCCTCTTTTACCATGAAATGGCATTTTTCCCAATTAAGAACAAGGCGAGTGTCTTCACACCGCTTAAGCATACGTTCTAAATTGGCAAGGCAAGCAGAGAAAGAATCGCCATACACCGAGAAATCATCCATGAATACTTCCATAGTGTCTTCCACCATGTCATGAAAGATAGCCATCATACACCTTTGGAATGTCCCAGGAGCATTGCATAAACCGAAAGGCATGCGTTTGTAAGCAAATGTTCCATAGGGACAAGTGAATGTGGTCTTTTCTTGGTCCTTGGGATCGATGGGAATTTGAAAATACCCGGAGAAACCGTCTAAAAAGCAGTAATAGTCATTACCAGCTAGACGCTCGAGCATTTGATCCATGAAGGGAAGAGGAAAGTGATCTTTTCTCGTGGCATCATTGAGTTTGCGACAGTCGATACAAACTCTCCACCCAGTAACGAGACGAGTGGGAATCAACTCGTTGTGTTCATTGGAAACAACAGTTATTCTGCCCTTCTTGGGCACACAATGGATGGGACTTACCCATGGCGAATCCAAAATAGGGTAAATCAAGCCGGCATCTAGAAGTTTGATAACCTCTTGTTTGATGACGTCATGAATGCGAGGATTAACCCTTCTTTGGCTCTGGATTGCGGGTTTAAAGTCATCTTCCATAAGAATCTTGTGAGTACAAAAGTTCGGATCAATTCCGCGGATATCGGAAATTTTCCAAGCAATTGCCTTCTTATGATCTTTAAGCACAGCGATGAGGCGATATTTTTCGTCTTCTTTCAAGTCCTTCGCGATGATGACGGGCGACTTCTTTTCTTCTTCAAGGAACACGTACTCGAGATGGGGCGGCAACTCCTTAAGTTCTAAATCCGGAGGATTTTTGATGGGAGGCGTTTTCAAAGTCGGAGCATCGATAGCAATAACCGTGGGAGATGGTGGAGAAAGATTGTCTTCTTTAAGAAGGTTCTCAATGAGGTGAAGATCTTCATCCCAATCGGTGGTAGAATCGTCATTTGTTAAATTCACATCTCCCATGGTGGCTTCCAAATCTTTCCAAAGGAAATCACTTTCTCCAAATAGAGATAGTGATGAATCAATCGAGGAAGCGGTCTCAACATTGGGAAGAGAGGTAGGAATACTTTTACAAGCATCTTTGAAGTGTTCTTCACAAGCCTCATCAAGAACGTCAATATAATTAACACTCTCGAATGAATAAGGCTGTTTAGACAACTTTCCCATGTTGAAGACGATTTTATCGTCACCCACTCTCATGATAAGCTCACCGGCTTCAACATCGATGAGAGTGCGACCGGTCCTCAAGAATGGACGACCAACGATCAATGGCACACGAGGGTCCATATCGTAGTCGACGACGACAAATCGGTAGGAAAAGTGAATTTGTCGACTCCTACAAAGACGTCTTCGGCTATCCCCACTGGATAAGCAACCGTACGGTTAGCTAATTCCAAAGTCATTTTGGTGGGGACTAGCTCAGGGAGAGATAATTGCTTCCAAACACTTAGAGGCATTAGATTAATACTGGCACCTAGATCGGCCAAGGACATGCAATTCTCTACTCCCGGGAAGTTGCAAGGGATTAAGAAATGACTCGGATCACCAAGCTTAGTTGGCAATTTCTTTAAGAGCACTGCAGAGCAATTCTCATTAAGTTGGGTGTTAGCAATATCAAGAAGCTTATCCTTGTCGCTAAGAAGATCTTTGAACATTTTAGCATACTTAGGCATGTGAGCGAGAGCCTCAGCGAAGGAGATGTTGAAATTCAATTGTTTAAACATTTTAAGGAAGTTCGAAACCTGAATATCATCCTTGCTTTTGAGCTTCTCTTTCCTCAACCTAGATGGATAAGGTATATCGGAAGAAGAGGAAGGTTTGGGAGAATAGGATCACTCACATCCTTGGGTAGAGGGGGGTAGAAGTAAGAGGTGGAGAAATTGGGGAAGTAGAAGGATGAGGAATAAGAGCAGGTGACTCGTTCTCCTTAGTCACAATCACCGGTGGAGGTATAGGAAGCTCGGGTTCCTTGGTACCTTTGCCACTGCGAGTGGTGATTGCTTTCATCTCCCCTCTTGGATTCGTAACGGTGTTACTCGGAAGAGTACCCGAAAAAGAGGGTTGATTACCTTGGAAGAAACTAGCCATCATGTTCTTTAAGTCATTCGTTTGACTTGCCAAAGTGTTTCTCATATCAGCTCTCAAATCATTTCCTTGTTTCACCATGTCTGCTTTCAAGTTGAGCACTTCCCGCTGGATATTGTCCACGATCACATCATTAGTCCTCATGTAGGTTCCAATATCTTGTTGCAATGCGGTGGGTTGGTTGGGAGGAGCATTGTAAGCGGGTGGTTGATAAACAGGTTGTTGGTAAACTTGGTTGTTTCTTTGAGGTGGATATGGTTGTTTGTAAGGTGGTATGTATGGTGTACGAGGTTGTTGTTGTTGTTGAGGAGGGCGATTGAGGTTTTGTTGTTGGTTTGGGTTGTTAGGAAGAAAACCGGGTGGTGAAAGAAAGTTGTTAGAGCGGTAGCTAAGCAAGTTGCGGTCACCTTGAGGACGAGATTGATAAGCGGCCGGAGGATAGGTACCGTATGCTGCATTCACCTTCTCAGAAGGGTAGTCTTGGGTGGCGGTACAAGTGGTGTAAGAGTGAGGACCCCCCGCATATTTCACAAGGTTGGCTAACGGCATTGACTTGAGCGTCGTGAGCGTTTTTAGCGTTGATGCTGTTGGTGTTGTTAGCGGTGTGGGTAACAAGCGATTCAAGAAGCGTAGTGATTTTGTCAAGTCACTTGTCGCTGTCACTAGTACTAGCAATAGCGACATTGGTCCGAACACTCTTGGTTTGCACACGAGACTTATTTTCAATAATATCCCAAGCGGCATTGGAAGTCTTAACCAAAATATTACCCCCTGAGGCACTATTTAGTGAATCTTGGTCATTCATGCTTAAACCATTATAAAAAGTATTAATTTGGTGCACTTTGGTAAAACCATGTTGTGGGCACTTTCTTAAAAGATCTTTAAAACGGTCCCAAGATTCACTAAAAGACTCATCGTACTTTTGTTCAAAATTAATGATTTCATTCCGCAAAGCGGTAGTACGAGAGGGTGGGAAAAAGTAGTTTATGAACTTGGTCTCCAAATCCGTCCACGTCAGAATACTTTGTGGCGGTTCCTTTGCAAGCCAATGTCGGGCTTGTCCCTCTAGGGAGAAAGGAAAGAGTTGTAAACGTATTACCTCTTGCGGAACACCATTGAATTTGACCGTATTCGTGAGTTGCAGGAACCTTTTGATGTGGTCATGTGGATCATCAATGGTACGCCCCAAGAATGGTTGAGCTGAGACCATCTGGATAAAGCCGGATTTGAGCTCAAAATTGTTGGCTGCAATCGCGGGTATGACAATTGGATCATTGTTGCCCTCCACATGTGCTTGTAACAGTTCAATCATCGGGCGACTATCTGGTAGAGGCTCATTGTTGTTGTTATTATTGTTGTTGAGAGGTGGATTGTTATTGTTGTTGTTATTTTGTTTTTTAGAGGTGGGTTGTTTTTGTTTTGTACACCGGCCATGTCTAAGTCTTCGAGAGGCTCGGGCTCTTGATAAGACGTTGATCGTGTACGCATGCACCTGCAAAAGAACTAACCAGGCAAAAACAAAGCAAAAATATTTTTGGTTTTTATGTTTTTAATTTTTAGGATTTTTGAAAATTTTATATTTTTTTGTGTTTTTGAAATTTTTTATGAAAAAGTAACGTTCACGGTGAACGGATCCCAAAATCCAAGTTCTCACAAAAAACTGTTAATCTTAACGAGAAGAGCCGGCAGCGGCGCCATTTGATACAAATGTTTTGCTATGGTTCAGATTTAGTTCTCGGAATCTCCTCGAATTGATCACAGCTAAAGGTGGAATGATTGTTCTTGGTTACAAATAGGGGGTTTGGCTTTTGGTTATCTAAATTTTAAACTAAATTCAAGTAATTAGAATGTCGATAAGTAAAGTAAAAGCTTTGACAAAATTAAACTAAAAGTTAATTAGGAATATACTTAAAACTTAAAACTTTATAAAACTTTAAAACTTAGTCCATCGGAATATAAAATTGCAAAGCTGTCGGAATGTCAAAATCATAAGCATCGGAATACATCTAAAACAAACCATCGGAATGTCCATGTTAGTTACCATCGGAATAATCTAAATCAAAGTTGTCGCAATGATGTCTATCGGAATGTAAGCTATTGGAAAGTTCAGATCGGAATGCAATGTGGTCGCAATATCCAGATCAGAATGATCTAGATCAGAAAGTCAGATCGGAATAATGCAAATTCCAGATCGGAAAGTTGTAAACTAAAAACGGGCAGAGCTTCGACTTAAGGTAACCTTAAGTCCCATCAGAATATGCGATCGCAATAAGCGATCGCAATCCAGATCGGAATAAAGGGAAAAAGTTAACTGATCGCAAAGTAAAACCCTCTTGGGTTATTGCGATCAAAAGCAGTAAATCCGTCGGAATGTGTAAAACCCTGATATTGCGATGAAATGCAAAACCAATCCGAAAATAGTGAAAAGCTGAAACTTCAATAAGCACATACAATAAGCTACTTTAACCGGGACTTAAACACGTCAAAAAGATTAAATTTGACAACTTTTGAAAACGTAAAATCATAAACTTTATAAAAGGAACTTTTGAATGACTAAAACCTTGATGAAATCCGAAATCAATAAGCTTAAACAAGAAATAAGCCAATAAGCATGGAGAGCTTATGGCTTAAACCAAATTGAAGCTTATGTAGGACGAGAAAGAAACGAACTTCCTTAATACACAACCTCAAATTCAATAACGAATAATGAAGGATTCGGATCAAATTAAAGATTTCGGATTAAGGAATAAGCAAAATCAAGAAATGTAGAAAGAGATTAAAAAGTTAAACTTGAATTAGATTAATGAAATCCAAAGTACAAAAATTAAAGAAAGCTTAAATTTAAGAGATGAAAAAAAAGAAAAATTTAGTGAGAGAAAGTTGGGAACTTTCTCTCTCTAAAACTAGAAAATGAAAAACTAACTTCCTCTTTTTGTGAAAGGAGGGTCTTTATATAGTTGTCTTGTGGGCTTGACTTGTTGTTGGCTTGTTCTTTCTTCTTAGTCTTCTCGTTACTTTGAATAAATGTTTCCGACTTTGGGTTTTGAGAAGTGTCGGTGAATAATTCCAACTCGTCTTATAATCTTTTGTTTAATAGACTCGAGTTCTTTGACATAGATAAATCTTTCGTCTTTGGCCCTCTTCTTCGATAAATCTTCAAATAGGTCCGTTGACTTCCAATCTTTTGCATCTCTTGGACAATAGACTTCGTCTTGAGTCTTTTCTTCGATAAAACCCGTGCAATTCCATTTTTTCTTCAATATTCACCCGGTCGACTCTGAAAACACAATAGACACAAAAACCACGCATAATTCCTAACAAGTGATATTAAATACATGTTTTGGTCTTGTTTTAGCCAGAAATAAGTGGTAAAAGGATGGGTGTGTTCACACCTATCAAAGGACCGTAATGTCCCCCAGTAGGGCCATGATGACATTCATTAAGGATCTTTCTTGTTTCTGCACCATAAACACATCTCCTAATCATGCCATCGGGGCATACCTTGAAAAGGTAGGGATCTTCCTAGAAATAATGTTTTAGGTCGGAAAAGAATTTACATCGTTGGTGATAGGTTAAACCTTTTCTTAGAATTCTTCCAACGAGGTAATTTGCAAAATCTGCAAACCACGGAGATTCGTCCGTAGAGATTTGCATAAGAGTTTCATCGGGAAAATAGTCATCGATATCTTCATCCTTTAACTCTTCCATTTTTGGATTTTCAAGTCACGATAAATGATCGGTTGTGACGTTTTCAGCTCCTTTCTTGTTTTGAATTTCGATGTCAAATTCTTGGAGTAGTAAAATCCATCTAATAAGACGCGGCTTATGTGACAACCCTGGTTTTGAGGTTCGTCACTTAGTTTTATTTTGTGCTAGTTACGTGTATTTACGTGTTGATGTGCTAATTGGAGTGTATAGATTGTGGTTTGGATATCGTTTCCGGTACAGGTTACCTTGTGAGTGAAACGATGTGTGATGATTTCATGTTCATGAGTTCACATGGTAGTGACTATGAAATGAGATGGTGTTATTTAGTGGTTTTACGTATACGTATATGTATTATAGAAAATCGTATTTTTACGATTTACGGTTTAGCATTTAGAGGTCTCGGATGAGGTAATTAGTCATATGAATATTTTTCGGGATGGTTTTAAGTCATTTGGGACTTAGTTATAAAGTTTATTTCAAAATTTGAGATTTTTTATAAAAGTGTATTTTACGTCTTTTACGGTAAAACGCGTAAATTTGACTAGTTTTACGGTTTTGAGGTTTTGAAGGCTTTAGGAGCTGAAATAAATTAAGGTAAATTAAGGTAATATTAATAAGATATTAATTAACAATAAAAAGAAAAAAAATAAAAAAATATATATATGAGGCGGTTTGGGACGAATCAAAAGAAAAGAAAAGGGAAAAAAAGGAAAAAGGGAACCGGGCTTTTGTAATGGGCCAAGGAATTGTTAGGAAACTATATAAATACTTTTTATTAATCAAAACACTTCATAAAACCCCTGTAGATCACCTTCAAGTCGGCATCAATGGTGGTGTTAGGGTTCTTCATTAATTTTTCTTCTTTAAAAAATTCTAAGGTAAAATCTTTAATACTCTTTTTAATTAAAGTGTTTTAATTCTTTCTCAATCATCTTATGATGGATTTAGGTTAGGGTTTAAATAAGAATCTGTATTTTAATGATATTATAATTATTAGATGGTTTAGGTTTTGTAATTAATGGGGTTATGGGTAATTAATTAGGTTAAATTAATTAAACCCGTTTTTAAAAACTGGGCAGAATTTTGAGTCAATTGTTTTGATCATATTGGGAGTTCTACAAACTCTTATTTTGCGATCCACATATCCCTGAAAAGGTAATTTAAGTGGATTTCTAATGCAAGAAACTAGAACTAAATTGGAGGTCGGGAAGTGGGTCAAAAACAGGTTACAACAGTCGGAGATCAATAAAGTTTTGAAGTCGGCTTGTTTTCTTTTTAAGTTTTGGGTTGTTTGGGGTACTTAGGGTTGCATTGGGATCTTCTCACGAACATGAGAGATGGTTTATATATTGTAGCATGTATCTGCACTTGGGCTAAGATTGTGGTTTAGGGTAAGACCCTGTAATGGTAACAAACTTTTTATACGTTTAAAATCAGTGAATTCTGGATAGGTAGCAATATATATACATATAGGGGCCTTAACAGTAGCTTTAAGGTTAGGTCAAGTGGGAGGTTTTAGCTAACATATGTAAAAGTATGAATATTCCTTTTATAGAAACCATGGGTATGTTTAAGTAGACGTTTGACTTAAAGTTTTGAGACCTAAAAACTGGGACTGTTTTGTGTAAAATATGAACGGGATAGTTATTAAACTTAACCAAGTTAAAGACTTGTTAAGGAAGGGTAATGGGGTGATTAGAGCTTATCAATGAGGTATTTATATGGGAATAGGCTAGATGTCCATCATAGGTTGATGAGCCATCTTAGTGATTGGTTCATGTATTGATTGCGTGTTTTTGGTTTGTTAGCTTGTTGCTAGTGCGAGGACTTGTGAAGAAGCAATCAGGTGAGTTTCATAGTCCCATGTTTACTATTGATTTTGACTTCCAGATGGGATGGAAGAGACACTATGTTGAGTTATTTATAAATTGATGATGTGAATGTTTTTAAGGTTTGAGATGGACTTGTGTGTACATTATGTGATTAACTGCTATGTGATTCTTGATTGTGTATGATTTGGATCGGGGGACACGTGCCATCTCAGTTATTGTGGTTTGACAAGGTAGGGGCCTTGGGATAGGTACATAGCGTGATCGTCTATGGTACCAATGGAAAATGACAAGGTAGTGGCCTTGGGATAGGTACATAGGTGTATGGGCGCCTATGGTACCATGGTTGTTGGTAAGGCGTGATGCCTTGGTAATTATGGTTGTTGGTAAGGCGTGATGCCTTGGTAATTGTGGTTGTTGGTAAGGTGTGATGCCTTGGAAATGTGATGATTGATTTATCTTGAATGATAGTTGTTAATGCATACTTGTAACACATTGTCCATATGTTATTGTGTTTATAGTTGTTATTCACAGCTTGTAACTGATTTAGCGTTGGAGTCTAAACCTATGACTCTCACCAACTTTATGTTGACGTGTTTTAGTGTCTCTTTCAGGTGTGAATGTGTTTAAGCTTGAGGATAGAAGTGGCTGGACTTGGATGTCTCAGGATTGCATATAGAAGGAGATCCCTGTTCCTTCTTAGTTTACCTTTATGTTTTTTTGATAAGTGATACATATTGGCACCTATATGTTTGTTTTGTGTGTGTTATTTGTTTGTCTTGGGTAAGAGGTAGGGCTGTTACCTACTTACTTAGACTCCTGCATTGTTGAGATATTGTCATGACATTTGTGTCACCATTTTTATGACATTTCTTATATCATTTAGTTAACTCTATAGACACGCTATTGTTGTGATGATATCCATACGTCGTGCCCCATATTCTGCCATGGTGGGGTGTGACAGAATGGTATCAGAGCCAATGGTTATAGAGAATTAGGTTGCCTAGTCGCGTAGCCTAGTCTATAGCTTAAGGGTCCCTGCATATAGGCGTCATAGGAGTATGTGTGCATTTTATATTAATTGATGTGTTTGGATGTTATTTATTGCGATGTTTTGACTAGTATGGATTGAACCGTAGTATGTTCATACTTATTCACATGTTATTTTCTTTTCGGGTTTGTGACTAGTGCGGGTTGAACCATAATCGTCCACGCTAGTCACTGTTGTATTTTGCTTAAATTGTACATTATAGTACATAATTTAGTACAAGGTAGTTTCTATCTTTTATCGAGTTATTTTACATACCTGAGGTATGTTATTTTTCTTTTGATGTTTAAGTCATGTTCCTTAAGAATCGTGTGGTGGTTCGAGTTACTAGGAGTAGGTGGATAGGAAGGGTTTTAAGCTGTTTCCACTCTTACGGGCGACATGACTTATAACTGATGATGTTTTTGTTTTGGATTTAGTCTATGCTGTTTTAGCTAGACTATGGATTTTTGTATTCCAAGAGTATTACTATGTTATTTTAATAGATGGAGTTTTGGAATTTATTGTTTATGTGGTTATGAGCTTATGTGAGTAGATGGATTATGTGTTATATGTTGTATTGATTCTTATAAGTGTCATCATAGGAGGGAGTGCATTGGGGGAAGGGTAATTGTATAAGTATGGTGGCCAACATAGTTATACAAGTACCACAACTTCAATAGGTTCTCAAGTATGATTGCATGAAAGAGGGTTAGTACATGCTTGTATATGATGAGATGTAGAATTTGGGTATACGTATAATATATGGGTTTTGTGCCTTGTTGTGGCATGGTGAGATGGTGAGAAGGTGATTACTCGTATGGAAAAACGAGTGTATAAAGCGATTGATTGACTTGACATGTATGATAACGAGTATGTTTGGGAGATTTGATAGGTATACATATGCGGATGTATATATACTAATAGATGTTATGTTATGATTTACGGTCGTTCAGTAGCTATTATAACTTGAACGTACCTGGTACTCTCTTGTGTTTAAACAATTTATTAGAGCTCGAGTTTGGGGGAGTTTCAACGACGTTTTGGATCTTTTGAAGTGTGTCTTGTAGCGTATTCTTTGAGTTTCGTATTTTACGTGTACGTTCTAAAATGGTGTTCTTGGTTTTAAGTCTATTGAAGTAACTTGGGATTTCTTTTGAGATAATGAAATCTTTTGTGTTGGGTCTTGCATTTCTTTTGGTCGGTATATATTGAGTTAGATGGTTGGTTGTATTCGGTAAAATAAGGGTAAGGTGTTGGAGTCGTGTTTGAAACAAGATGTAACATAAGAATTCTTTTTAATCAACACTTATATATTTCAAATTCTAAAAGGCTTTCTTTGAAATAAAGCGAAGTAAAAATTTCTTTCTACCTACATAGTTTATATAATTGAGTTTGACCAATTTATGTCATTTTTAATTATTTATACAAGGTTAAATTGAGTTTATGAAGATTTAACATACAATTATATCTGTCATTTAAAAGGATTACATTGATCACTAAGTTTATTCTTTAGTTTTTTTAAAACAACTAGTATAAAACTAATTTGGTCATAACTTGTTCGTTTTTAGAGCTTTTTGAGTGATTCAAAAGCCAAAAATTATGTTCTCGGAATGTACTTTTCAAATATTCAGAATGTATAGTCATGGGAGGTCAGTATCTTGGCCGGAATTATTGTACAAGTGTCGGGTTAAAGGTTGAGTTTGAATAATAGTTTATTTTTATGATTTGGGATGCACGGGATACCTAGTTTTTGAGTTGAGTTTTGAGTTCGTCAAGAGGGTTGTTTGTAGATTGTTTGAGTCACATAGATGTGGGAGGTAATAATAAATAGATAAAAAGATATATATTCTTTTGGAAAAGTCGATCTTTTGCACGGTTTAAATAATATGTCGCGGGGCGTAATATGTTTGGTTTCCATTGGGTGTTTCTTGGATTATTTTTCGTTGTGATGGGTCATTTTGAATTGATACACGTTTTGGGTTTGAGTTTTCTTTTGAGTCTCATGGTTTTTGACTTGTTTTAACTGGTGCACGTGAAATGTCATTAGTTATCCGTGGGTTTGATTCGTTGATCGTATCTGATGGATTCAGGATTTAGTTTTGGTATCGTTTTGTTCGGGAGTGTTGAGGTAGTCATATGAAAGACTTGGTCGCGCCTACACGATTAAGTAGGTGGCCATGAGAGAACGGTCGAAATACCCTTAGCGGGGAGGAAAGAAGTTCGTAGACGAACTAATGTGGTTATGAGGTCTATTAGGAGTACCAAGGAGATGAATAGAGATTTGTGGGAAACTAGCACAAGTAACGCGCCATAGAGAGTGTTGGAAGGGAATACAATACCTCAAAGGTATTTATGATTGTTCGTAGGGCATGTAAGTTTTCCGAAAATTTCCTAAAATTTAGTAGATTTGCCTATTACTGTGAGGTAGAACCATAAATAGAGCAAGTAGGAGAAGTGAGTGGAGTTGTAGTTAGTGCCCTTCCAAGGCAAATCGTTGATGGAGTGATTTAAAAACAAGAGCTGTTAGAGATTGCAAGGAATGTCAGATAAAAGTTGAGTTGCTTAGTAGTAGATTGGATGTGGAAAGAGGTTGAGTGGTCTGATGAGAGGAAGTACCGGTCTTTTAAGATGCGTGTAGAATTTTGCAAGTAGAACGAGGTAGGAACTTATTCGTATTGCCGCTAAGAGAGGGTGCAAGGAGGACATAGTTGAAACTGCTAAGGATGTTGTATGAACGCTTTTGGTTTACGGTTATGCATTTGGCTTCGCCAAAGCACTAGCGGATTTCATGGAGTCAATGAAGCGAGTGTGCATGAACGTATGTAAATGAGTTGTCATCGGGAGTATCGACGACATCTTGATCTACTCAAGTCTAAGAAGGAGAGTGAGGCGAAGTATGTGTTGGTTTTGGAGTGGAATTATACGTAAGATTTTCAAGTGTGAGTTTTAGTATTAAGTCTACCATGATGAGTAGTTAGAGATGATGGCGTATCATGAAACCAGCAAGGGACAAAGTGAAGAAGGACGAGGAAGCATTTTGGAGGCTAAAGAGGTGGATTGGATAATGAGCCGATCTTGGCATTATCGGAAGGACTGGATGAATTCGCGAAGCATGACGATACGCGGAGCAAGGATTTGGATGTGTACGAGAACGACAAGAAAGGCAATTTCTTATACGTTGCAGGAACTGAAGATTTGGAAGAACTGGATAGACTTAGTTAGTGGAGCTGGACTGTTATATCTGCCTAGAATGCTAGAGGCATTTGGTGTACGAGACGTGGAGAATGATCTATACGGATCGTGAACGGCTCCAACACATATTCAATCATCTTGATTGAACATTTGGCAAAGGTGATGGGTGGAGTTAATTGATGAAAGAAAATGGCAAGGCCAAGTACCATCTGGGAAAGGCAAGCATGGTTGATGAGACATGGAATAAGAAGAATGAAGTGAAGGTGAGATGAACTTGAACTATATGGATGACGTATTAGGGTGGTTTGGATGAAGGATGTAGGTTACACGAGTTGAGTTGTCTAAAGCAGAGAACGCGTCAACATGTATGTTGCGTGGCTTGGACAATCATATGGAGAAAAGGAACGTAGACTATACTTCCTACATAGATAGGAGCAGCTTACAAAGGGCGATGTAAGGATGAAGTTGGTGGAAGGGATACATAATACGGTGGAGGATTAAGTACGATGGGAGTTGGGTGATAGTCGATAGACTGACTAATTCATCACATATTTCAAGAGGAAGGAGAAGTCACATAGTTGAGAAGTTGGAAGGATTACATACGGATGTGATGGAATAGAGGGTTTTGCGTAAAAGTTAGCCTAATATGTATGGAATGCCTTATGAAGGATTATGGCAAGGGAAGAAACAATGGGAAGCATCACATCGTGATGTATGGTAGGAGTTGAGGAAGAAAGAAGGAAGTGTGTATAGAAGCGAAGCATGAATGAAATAGGTCGAGATAGGAACCGTAGGTAAAACTTTGGTAGAGCCTAATGAGTAGAATAAAGCACAACGTAGGCTAATGTTGTCGTAGTGTGGAAAAGGAAATGGAACTGACCTATACTGATTGTTTGGGAGGCTTAGTATCGATAATCGAATGGATGAGGAGTTATAGGTGTGATGTGCCATAGGGATGAAGGGCTTGGTCTAACCGAGATAACCGTCTTTTTGATGATGTGTATAGATCATAAGTTGATTTGGATTGGAAGAACTAAGGCTATGTAGAAAAGGAGGAAACCACTAGAGTTAGTGACAGAGTTATGTATGAAGTTTCACCCATAGTAATGGGTGGTATGTTTTGGTAAAATGGAAGAGTTGATGTAGAGTTTTGTAGGTCCATTTATGATATTTGGAAAGATCGGACCAGTAGCTTATGAGCATAGAATTAACTGAGGGAAATGAGTGGTATATATGATATATTACATGTATTAAGATTGGTAAATGTTGTTTGAGAATGCATATTTGCATGTACGGTTATTCAGGACTTGTATTAATAAGAGTCTTTGTTTTATCAAAGAGTCATCTGTGAGATTTATTGACTGTGAGGTCAAGAGTTTGGCAATGAGTTTAATTATTTTTGGTTTGTATATGTGGTATTTTGAAACTTGAACTAAAGTTCACGTGGAAATGAGAGGAGTTCGTTTAGAACAAGTATCCTCATGTGATTTATTGTTTGTGTGTTTGATCCTAAGGAGTAAATCTCGGGACGAGATTTCTATTAGGAGGGAGTGATGTGACAACCCTGGTTTTGAGGTTCGTCACTTAGTTTTATTTTGTGTTAGTTACGTGTCTTTACGTGTTGATGTGCTAATTGGAGTGTATAGATTGTGGTTTGGATACCGTTTCCGGTACGGGGTACCTTGTGAGTGAAACGATGTGTGATGATTTCATGTTCATGAGTTCACATGGTAGTGACTATGAAATGAGATGGTGTTATTTAGTGGTTTTACGTATACGTATATGTATTATAGAAAATCGTATTTTTACGATTTACGGTTTAGCATTTAGAGGTCTCGGATGAGGTAATTAGTCATATGAATATTTTTCGGGATGGTTTTAAGTCATTTGGGAGTTAGTTATAAAGTTTATTTCAAAATTTGAGATTTTTTATAAAAGTGTATTTTACGTCTTTTACGGTAAAACGCGTAAATTTGACTAGTTTTACGGTTTTGAGGTTTTGAAGGCTTTAGGAGCTGAAATAAATTAAGGTAAATTAAGGTAATATTAATAAGATATTAATTAACAATAAAAATAAAAAAAAATAAAAAATATATATATATGAGGCGGTTTGGGACGAATCAAAAGAAAAGAAAAGGGAAAAAAAGGAAAAAAGGAACCGGGCTTTTGTAATGGGCCAAGGACTTGTTAGGAATCTATATAAATACTTTTTATTAACCAAAACACTTCATAAAACCCCTGGAGATCACCTTCAAGTCGGCATCAATGGTGGTGTTAGGGTTCTTCATTAATTTTTCTTCTTTAAAAAATTCTAAGGTAAAATCTTTAATACTCTTTTTAATTAAAGTGTTTTAATTCTTTCTCAATCATCTTATGATGGATTTAGGTTAGGGTTTAAATAAGAATCTGTATTTTAATGATATTATAATGATTAGATGGTTTAGGTTTTGTAATTAATGGGGTTATGGGTAATTAATTAGGTTAAATTAATTAAACCCGTTTTTAAAAACTGGGCAGAATTTTGAGTCAATTGTTTTGATCATATTGGGAGTTCTACAAACTCTTATTTTGCGATCCACATATCCCTGAAAAGGTAATTGAAGTGTATTTCTAATGCAAGAAACTAGAACTAAATTGGAGGTCCGGAAGTGGGTCAAAAACAGGTTACAACAGTTGGAGATCAATAAAGTTTTGAAGTCAGCCTGTTTTCTTTTTAAGTTTTGGGTTGTTTGGGGTACTTAGGGTTGCATTGGGATCTTCTCACGAACATGGATGGTTTATATATTGTAGCAAGTATCTGCACTTGGGCTAAGTTTGTGGTTTAGGGTAAAACCCTCTAATGGTAACAAACTTTTCATACGTTTAAAATCAGTGAATTCTGGATAGGTAGCAATATATATACATATATCGGGGCCTTAACAGTAGCTTTAAGGTTAGGTCAAGTGGGAGGTTTTAGCTAACATATGTAAAAGTATGAATATTCCTTTTACAGAAACCATGGGTATGTTTAAGTGGACGTTTGACTTAAAGTTTTGAGACCTAAAAACTGGGACTGTTTTGTGTAAAATATGAACGGGATAGTTATTAAACTTAACCAAGTTAAGGACTTGTTAAGGAAGGGTAATGGGGTGATTAGAGCTTATCAATGAGGTATTTATATGGGAATAGGCTAGATGTCCATCATAGGTTGATGAGCCATCTTAGTGATTGGTTCATGTATTGATTGCGTGTTTTTGGTTTGTTAGCTTGTTGCTAGTGCGAGGACTTGTGAAGAAGCAATCAGGTGAGTTTCATAGTCCCATGTTTACTATTGATTTTGACTTCCAGATGGGATGGAAGAGACACTGTGTTGAGTTATTTATAAATTGATGATGTGAATGTTTTCAAGGTTTGAGATGGACTTGTGTGTACATTATGTGATTAACTGCTATGTGATTCTTGATTGTGTATGATTTGGATCGGGGGACACGTGTCTCAGTTATTGTGGTTTGACAAGGTAGGGGCCTTGGGATAGGTACATAGCGTGATCGTTTATGGGACCAATGGAAAATGACAAGGTAGTGGCCTTGGGATAGGTACATAGGTGTATGGGCGCCTATGGTACCATGGTTGTTGGTAAGGCGTGATGCCTTGGTAATTGTGGTTGTTGGTAAGGCGTGATGCCTTGGTAATTGTGGTTGTTGGTAAGGCGTGATGCCTTGGAAATGTGATGATTGATTTATCTTGAATGCTAGTTGTTAATGCATACTTGTAACACATTGTCCATATGTTATTGTGTTGATAGTTGTTATTCACAGCTTGTAACTGATTTAGCGTTGGAGTCTAAACCTATGATTCTCACCAACTTTATGTTGACGTGTTTTAGTGTCTCTTTCAGGTGTGAATGTGTTTAAGCTTGAGGATAGAAGTGGCTAGACTTGGATGTCTTAGGATTGCATATAGAAGGAGATCCACGTTCCTTCTTAGTTACCTTTATGTTTTTTTTGATAAGTGATACATGTTGGCACCTATATGTTTGTTTTGTTTGTGTTATTTGTTTGTCTTGGGTAAGAGGTAGGGCTGTTACCTACTTACTTAGACTCCTGCATTATTGAGATATTGTCATGACATTTGTGTCACCATTTTTATGACATTTCTTATATCATTTAGTTAACTCTATAGACACGCTATTGTTGTGATGATATCCATACGTCGTGCCCCATATTCCGCCATGGTGGGGTGTGACAGCTTAGCATCTTGTTTAGAGAATAAGTATTTCAACGCGGAATGATCGGTGAATACAATCGTTTTCGACAACACGAGATAGGATCAAAATTTGTCAAAAGCAAAAACTACGGCAAGTAGTTCTTTCTCGGTGATCGTGTAGTTGAGTTGCGCGCTATTTAGAGTTTTGCTCGCAAAATGTATAGAACGGAAATGTTTTCCTTCGCGTTGTCCTAATACGGCTCCTACAGCGAAATCGCTTACATCACACATAAGTTCAAACGATCGTGACCAATCCGGTGAAACCATGAGCGGTGCATTCGTTAACTTGTCTTTAAGCTTTTCAAATGCCTTTATGCATTCTTCGTTGAAATCAAAGACTATGTCTTTTTCAAGGAGTTTGGTCATCGGTCTAGCGATTTTGGAAAAGTCTTTTATGAATCGGCGGTAAATCCCGCATGACCTAGAAAACTTCTAAAGGATTTAACGTTAGTGGGTGGTGGTAATTTGGATATCACTTCGATCTTGGCCTTGTCTACTTCCAATCCGGCTCCGGAGACTTTGTGTCCAAGCACAATTCCTTTAGTCACCATAAAGTGACATTTCTCCCAATTGAGCACGAGATGAGCTTGTTTTCATCAGATGAGCATGTGCTATAGATTAAAAAGGCAAGACTCGATTGAGTTTCCAAACACTGAGAATCATCCATGAAAACTTCCATGGATACTTAGATCATGTCTTGAAAGATCGCGACATACACCTTTGAAAAGTCGCAGGTGCATTGCAAAGACCAAAAGGCATACGCCTATAAGAAAACGTTCCAAAAGGACACGTAAATGTGGTCTTAACTTGATCGGATGGTTCGATAGGTATTTGGAAATATCCGAAAAAGCCATCGATAAAACAAAAGAATTTGTTCCCCGCTAGTGTTTACAACATTTGGTCCATGAATGGTAGAGGAAAATGATCTTTTCGTGTGGCGTCATTTAATTTTTGGTAATCAGTACACACACGCCAACCGGTAACGGTTCTTGTAGGAACAAGTTTGTTATGTTCGTTGGTCACAACAGTCATTCCTCCTTTCTTAGGAACACAGTGAATAGGACTAACCAAAGGACTATCTTCTATAGCAAAGATGATTCCTGCCTCAAAGAGTTTAATTAATTCGGTTTTTACAATCTCCGTCATGTTTGGGTTAAGTCGATGTTGCCTCTCAATAGTGGGCTTGGCATCGTCTTCAAGATTGATCTTGTGTTTGTAGATTTGCGAATCAATTCCCGGTATATCGGATGATTTCCATGCAGTTTCTTTGTGGTTTTTGAGCATAGAAACAAGGCGTTTCTTCTCATCTTTCTCGAGTGAGGTAGAGATAAGCACCGGAAGGAGTGAATCCTTCTCTAGATAAGCGTACTCGAGATGTTCGGGAAGAGGTTTCAATTCAAGATCCGTTGGTGGATCATGAATAGATTTAGGAACTATAAAGTTCGACTTCGAAGGCAAAACTCTGAAAGGTTTGTATTCCTCTTCTTTGATAGTTACTTCAGAATCCAGGACCACAAATTCTTCGAATTCACGATCAAGATCGGTATCGCTAATCTTTTCCGAAGTTGTTTGGAATGGTGCGTTTTCATCAAGCAATGCATCCAACTCTTCTTCCGTTACTTCATCGATAACATCCACACGGAAGCATGTGTCATCATTGGAATGAGAATGTTGCATAGCTTTATATACTAAGAATGTGACTTGATCGTCACCAACTCCAAGGTTGAGTTCTTTATTCTTCACACGAATGATAACATCGGCGGTGTGCAAGAATGGTCGTCCTAAACTGAGAGGGACGTGATGGTCTTCCTCCATTTCGAGGATCACGAAGTCGGCGGGAAATATGAATTTGCTAACTTCAACAAGCATGTTCTCGGTTATCCCAATGGGATATTGATAGGTGTGGTTAGCCAAGCGTATACTCATACTTGTAGGTTTCAAAGTATTGTTTGAAAGATTTTTGTATAATGAGTATGGCATAAGATTGATACTCACGCCTAGATCGGCAAAGGCGTGACATTCAACATTGTTGTCTAGCGTACATGGTATGAGAAGGCTTCCCGGATCTCTGAGCTTTGGTGGAAGTTTGCTTTGCAAGGCTGCAGAACATTCTTCATTCAGAAATGCAGCAGAAATTTGCTCCGTCTTACTATGGTTGCTCACAAGATCTTTGAGGAATTTCCCATAGTTGGGCATGCCGGTTAAGATATCAAGAAGGGGAACGTTGATCTTAACTTCTTTGATCATATTAAGTAATTTGGCATTACGAGCCTCCATCTTTTCCTTTCGTAGGCATTGAGGATATGGAATTTTGGGTGTATACGCCTTTAGTGTTGGTGTTGGAATGGGTGTGGTTTGTTTTGGTTTTGGTTTGGAAGGAGGAACGGTTTCTTCCTTCTCGGGCTCATCGGCTTCATCTTCACTTTCATCAGTGAAAGTGGGAGCATTGGTGTTTAGGTTTTGTGGTGGATCAAAGCTTAGCCCACTCCTTGTGAATACGGCATTCACATGTTCATTATGGGAGGAGGGTAGGCGGTATGGTTTATCCATAGATGGTTTTGGGTTTGTTTGAGTGTTGCTTGGCAACGAACCACTTGGTCGATTGGCTAATTGGTCATTCATTAGACCGATCTTGGTTTCGAGATCACTAATAGTGGCGGTGTGGAGTCTTTTTCCTCTTTCTGGCTTTGAGATCGAAGAATTGCTTCTTAATAAACGTGTTTGTTGATTTTTGAGATTCTATGAAAGCTAACAACGTTTTCTATAAGTTCGATCCTTCAGGTTTCTTCTCATTTTATTGAGCGGAATTATCGCTCTCACGAGGTTGTGAGTTATAATTTTCGTTTTTGGGGTACTCACGCCAAGTGTCGAGGTTTCTACCGTAGTATTTACCTCGATAACCACCTACTCGGTATCCTTGGGTGTAGTTTGCTTCATGTGGTGGTTCTCTTATTGGTGTGTCATCACACTCCGTAGATGGTGTGGTCCTCCATAAAGAGTACATTTGCCACACATCTCTTTCATCTCTTCTTTGATAGTTTTGAATTGCGAGTCGAATTTAGATGTGAGAGCGTCCATCTTTTCCATGAGTTTAGAATTTTCGCTACTTTCAACGAAAGCAACGGTTTTCTTGAAAGGTTTGGAACGGTTATCTTTGGACCAATCGAGTTTTAAGAGAACTCGGTCCTCGAGCAATTTATATGCTTCGTTGGGAGTCTTATAGAGAAAGAGTCCACCGGCGTCAAGGATTGCTTGCGTCGGTTCATTGAGACCATGATAAAAGATTTGGATGATGGTTCCTTTTAATAAACCATATCCATGACAACTACGAAGGAGGTATTTCATTCGGTTCCACGCATCAATGAGTGTTTCTTGTGGAATTTGGGCGAAACCTCGTATTTCTCCCATGAGTCTTTCGTACATGGCAGGTGGAAAGAAACGGCTAAAAAAGCGGTTCTCATTTGTTCCCATGTTTCAATGGTACCAGACGTCAACTCATTATACCAAACTCTTGCATCTCCGGATAGAGATGATGGGAAGAGTTTGAGTTTTATAGCGTCTACACTGACGTTGGCTCCATATCGGAACATTCCACATATTTCTATGAATTCGGATATGTGCTTATGCGGATCGGCCCTCGTACGGCCGTCAAATTGGCGGTATTTGATTAATGAAAGGTGATGACCTTTCACGGTGAAGTTTTCTCCAAGCTCAACTTGAACAATAGCAGCCTCGGGGGTAGGTGGTACTACTCGGTTGGCTGCCCACATGGATTGATCGTCGACCATTGGGAATGGTAGATCGTTGAATGTGTTGACGACAAATGCGTCTAAGAGATTATCAAATGGTGGGTTTTTGATTTTTGGAACTCGGTTTTCAAAAGAAACAACGATTTGCTTCTTGCGGTTTTTCTTTCGAGATTGATGAATATAACGTTCGGGATCGGTGTATGGACTAAGAAATTCTTGACCAGAAGAACGTGTGTTCATTCAAGTCTTGAAGTACTTTTGAAAAAGACAACAAGTAACAAAAAATAAAACCAAACAAAATACTGCTAATAGGAAAATAAGCAAATAAGAAATTAAATAAACCAAACAAAATAAAAACATAAAAAAATTAATCAAATTTTAGTTTTGTCAGCGGCAAAATGGGGATGCCGGTCGGCAAAATCAGGTCTGTAAAAAAAAAAGAGTTGTCGGCGGCAAAATGCTTTGTCGGGTGGCAAAGCTTAACTATGGTGGTGTTTCCAGCGGCAGAAGGGTTTTGTCGGGCGGCAAAATCCTTTCTGTGATGAACTTGCCGGCGGCAAGTCTGTTTGCCGGCGGCAAAACTGACTTTGCTGCAAAAATTTGATTTTTTTTAGTCTTTGATTTTTGTATTTTGGCAACAAGAACGCTACAATGGGTTTGATTATAGGATGATATTGGAACTAAGAACACAATCAAATCCCCGGCAGCGGTGCCACAGACTTGATGTGTGTCCGGTGTATTGGATTGGAAACAAGTTTAAAATTTATAAACACGAATTACTGGATTAACTAAAAACGCACGGGCAAGCATAACCCTTTCGTTTGTGTATAGATTTTATGTGGTAATACCGAGATCGCTCACGGGGATTTGGAAAACCTATGATCATTCAAAAATAAACTATAATCGTTGATTGTAGAATTGTAGACAAACAAATAACAAGTAAAATGATGAAATTAATAATAAGATTAAAAGCAGCACTTGGTAAAGAATAGTTTAGGCATCCGTAGTGATATGATTGTGATGACACGTTTAACAAATATGATTATGATAATTAGATGGATAATCCAATCTATTGTTTTCAAAAGCTTCAATCCTCGTCAAGACTTTGGTTAAAGAAAACAAGCATTAGACTCAATCACTCAGTTCAAGACTTAATCCAATTTCAACATATTCGATTCACGGTCATTTCACGAATTTTCTAACACTTATAATTTTTTTTCTTGATAATCAAAACTTCTTAAGAAATGATCAATACAAAAGATAGCCAATCATAGACAAATCGGCTATGACTTGTTGATAGAAAATAACCGTTTCGACCTATGAAATATTTACCAATAAATTAAGTTTTGATAACAATTGTCACATGAAACATAATTACCAATGGTTCAAATGAAAGCTTGACATTGAAATAAACATAAATCACAATCATAACCACTACTTCATACCAAAAACATCATCCTACCAAGTGTAGAATGAGATTTAGCTACTCATAACAAACTGTTGGGTCTACTAGATGTAGATCTTGCAGCCTGTCAGGACCGGTGAATGACTTCTGTAATCACAAGTCAAATCACAAAGAGACTCTATACACAATATGAATGTAAACTATAAATGTAATCAAGAAGAACAGAATAACTATAAAGACTTGATCCTTTCTAAGGATTTCTAATATTGATAATCACTAGAACTACGTTTTGTGAAGGTGTGTCTAACCCTTCTGCCTAAGGTTCCTTTTATACTACAAGGAAACCCTAATACATTATTAAAGAAAACGTGTAACACTGATATGCATATCCTTTCCTAACATATCTCATGCATATCCTAACAGAATATTAAGTAAATAATAAAGTTTGACTTCGACTAGGACCAGGAGCAGGACTTGCTCCTACTACTACTAGGACCAGGAGGAACTACATACCTCCTAGTCTACCTACTACATATAACTATTACAATGGTCCTAACAATCCTCCCCTAAACTTGAATTTGACCTGTTGAGTTCAAGTTTCCTAGAAAACGTGCAAATAAAGCCCGAGGATTGTATCAGCAAAACAAATAGCAGCATCAACAAGATAAGAATCAGAGTAACCGCCGCAACATGAAACACTAGAAGCTTCTCCAAAGCTTGGAACAAATCAGCATCGTGTTGAATCTTTTAAGCAACATGAGCAGATTTGATGAGCCTTTACCAAGTAGCTGCTCGCTCTTGGGCTAGCTAGTTATTCTGGTGGAATAAGCATCACCCTGGGAGACTAGAACCCAGCCCAACTCTTAGAACGTGAATCAATGGTGAGTGGGAGTACCCTGATGATTTTAGGCAAACCATCACAGCCGTCAACGGATTTGATGCGTCTTTACCAGAAGCCATACCCCTCCGGACTCGCCAACTCTTAGCAATGAAGCATCGGTGAGTTGAACACCCTATAGCTTTAAGCAAGCTATTACAGCTGTCAACGGATTTGATAAGATCTTTACCATGAGCCGTACCCCCTTGGATTAGCCACTTTTCAGTCCAAGACTATGGCAAGTGAAAACCATCCAGTTTTGGGTAACCTGGCAACCATCAACGGATTTGAGAATCGCACCAGGAGCCGTACCCTCAAGGTGAATCAACTTTTTCTTGTCGATGAGACATGGTAAGTTGAGAACCATTTGTTGTGTTGACCATATCCAACACCAAGTGAAACCAAATACCAGTACAAGCACAAATCAGTCACCAGAACCCACAAAGTGAAGCAGCCAAGGGATATTATTCACAAGTATAAAACCCAGAAAGTGTAAAAAGTATAAGCAGATATTATATAAAAAAGGTGTTTTTTTTTAACTATGTTATGAAGTGTCAGATTATTTGTTTGTGTGTTTGTTTTTTTTTTTTTTTTAACTATAAAGAATGAAGTGCACCAATCACTGTACATATTGGTGAAAAGAATGAAAATAAGAACAAACGAAAAAAAATACAAAGCATAAACACTTACAACCCAAGCACATCACATACCAGAAGCAGCCTTCTTATCGGCTAGCAACCGCGCCTGAATACCTTCCACCAATGCCATGGCCATAGAGGACTCATTTCCAGATGGAGCAGTAGAAATTTCCAAGTGACTAGCCAACATCGCCTCCATCGAAGAAATAGTCAAAGGATACTCCACATCCGTCAGCATAAACACCATATGACCAGATTCTAATTCCAACATATGAACACCACAGCCAGCATATAGCTTCCAGCGCTGAATTACCCATTGCATTTGATCCTTCCATATGCCCGAAACAGGAGCATTAGGAGGAGCATCCAACATTAGCTTAAGATCAGCCCAGATACGCAGACCAGGCCATGAAGACACAGCCAGTGGTTCAAAAGGCATACTAGAATCAACAAGTCCATACAACGCCATAAGATCCATACGGTCAGCCCAAGACAACACACCCTGCAAACCCGTTGCCAAACGCACAGACCCATCACTTAAAGTAATCCGATGGGATACGCCTCCAAGAAGTGTTGTAGAACGCTCAACCATATAACCAGTAATGTTCCCATTGCCCAAGGGTAAGTCAGAATCGCTGTCAGAAGCTGCATCAATTAAATTCTCAGGATCACGCTTCTCAAAAGGAACTGTCTTACCACGGCGAATACGACGAGCTTGTTTCTGGCGAAGGGAACGTCTAGGTGTGGGATCAGTAGGTGTGGGTTCAACCTTTACCCTGACCTCAGCAGCAGCAGGGGGAGCAGTAGAAGTAGACTCATGAATATGCCCACCCAATGGACCAATAGGAGCTGCGTCAGAAGTAGGATTAGGTTGAGGTCCAGGAACTGGTGGTGATGGAGATGGCACATCAGATGTAGTAGCAGTAGGTATGGTGGTGGTAGTAACAGGTGTGGTGGTAGAAGCATGAGTGGTGGTGGTGGTAGTAGCAAAGATGGTGGTAGCAGGACCAGCAGTAGAACCCAAAGGAGCAACCAAAGGTGAAGTAGAAGGACCAACGGAAGTCGCAACAAAACCAGATGGACTAGCAGCAGAACCAGGAGTGGGTGCAGACGAAGGACCAGTAGAATCAGCAGGCGTAGAAGAAATCACACCACGAGGATGATAAATAAATCTTTCCGGAATAGGTTGACTCTGACGCTTAACCATCTTTTCATAAAGGGCCTTGAGCTCATCAAAAGTCAAAGCCCGCACCCGGGCCCACGTCCAAGGAGCATTAAAATGAGCAGCAGACTGATATTTCACATAACGTTGCATCTGCTGGCGCTCCTCAGTCCGAGATAATGGTCTATTCTTTCTCTGTTCCTTAAGTTTGGCAGCAAGAGCCAACTGATGCTTACGCATTAATACCATAGCCTTCGGAATACAATTGTGCTCATCAACATCATCACCCAAAAGATCTTTAAACTGAGCATAATCACGGGTGAGAACAGTCAAAACTTGCATCCATTCACTATCACTCCAATGCATGGTATCGTGTTGAATCTGTTCACGCCTTCGCTTTCTAAGCTCTTCCTCAGTAGCCCTATCAGCTTCATCAATCTCGGCTTAAACTCGACGAGCAGCCTCCTCATCTAGCCTTTCCTCTTCAAGCTGGCGACGGGTACGCTTTCGAGATGGGGATGGAGCATCAGTCATTGGGGCCTTGTCCTTCGAATCATGAGAGGGACCAGCATGAGAACCAGCAGCAGGATCAGACTCACCACCCATAGGAGTGGGAATAACACCAGGAGAAGGAACACTGGAGGACGTCGGAGGAACCGGCAAGTCATCATAAACTTTATCAGCAAAGGCAGCCTTTGCCAATAATGTCAAACCATCCTCAACCTTCTCCATACCCTCCTCGTCAGAATCTGAAAGGACCACATGCTTCTTGCGACGCCGTTGCTGAGTTTCCAACGCTTTGATGCGATCAGCCAGAGGTAGAACAAACTCCCTTGTAAGTTTCCGATGTTGATTCAAATCAGCTTCCAAACAAATCATCCGCTCATGGTACCTGCGCATAAGATCAAGCAAAGATATCAGTGTAGTTGGATCCTCCGCCTGCCCACCAAGAGAACTTGGATCAGGGAAAGCATCATTGGAGCGTGAAGCAACATAAGGATCAACCCGTGGAGTACTAGCATCAAACGGTTTATCAGTCTTGTGTGGCGCAGGACTAGGAGGTGGAGTCTCTACAAATGGAGACCTTTGTGGGACTGAAGAAGGACCAGCCTTGGTAGGAGATGGTTTTACAACCACCACCTCCTCAACTAGCTCCTCCTCTACCACAGGAGTGGCACCAGCAGTAGGAGCCTCCTCCTCCATAGGGTCATCATCAATTACAACAAACTTAGGAGCCTCCTCCTCCTCACCCATAGGACCCTGAGCCAATCCCAACATGGCCTCAGTCAGGGGCCTCCATTCCCCAGTAAACCCATTGACCATATTGTAATACACTTTCTCTGTAAGCTTAGACGGCACAGCTCAGTCCTATCACGAGGAATGCAAACTAGAATTTGCTGAAGAAACCTAGGGTACATAAGAAACTTCTTTCTCGAACCAGCATTAGACAAATTACTAACCATCCCCTCAAATAGATAATGAGAAAAGTTAAAAACTCTACCCTGGGCTAAGCAAATAAGACCAGTAGCCAAAGGAGTAGGGAAAGCATCCCAACTCCCAGACTTGGGACTCATACAATGGATTAAAAAGTGGACCAGAAGCTTCTATTGGGGGGAAAACCTGTTTTTCTGGAAGTTAAACTTCCCCCCATGTTCGTAACCTAAAGCAGCCATCCCTTCCAATACTTCCGAATTGGGGATGGATTCAACACCACCCTCATCCTGAAGATGAAGAGAAGAGCGAATAGAAGCCTCAGTCACCACATATGCACGTCCATCTATGGAAGCATGGAGTGCACGTGGGCGACCAACCTCATCCACAAGTCGAGCAGACGCCCAAATCATATATGGTGGGACATACAGTAAATGCAAACCTTAGGTTGGATGCTTCAATGTAATCCAGGATGTCAGCAAAATGTTCACGATGGGGACCATCACCCAGATAAGCAACTCGGTTGTGAGCAGGTTGATAAGCAAGAGCAGCCATGGATCTTGATTAATTGATGGAAGAAGGATTGTGATTAGGGTGGAGAGAGTAGGAGCGGTTTTAAGTGTGTGTTTATTGTAATGAGTGAGTCAAGGGTGTATGTTGACCATAAATAGAGAAAGTGGTAACTGTTCCTTGACCCCTATTAATGGGGGGTTGCCCTTTCAAATTAAACCATAATTGCATAGTAACCACTTGCCCTTTTTAACATAATTACCAACTCCCAATTACCCATGCTTAATTAAAAATATAAATACCAGGATTGGGATCGTTGACCAAAAGTCAAAGCACACAATGGTCTGACTAGGAGCAAAACATGATTAACAAAGGACAAAAGGAATGAACAGTATGCCAGACCAGTACCAGGAGCCAAACACCACTTGACATGGAAGGATATTAAACCACCATAAGCCAACCAAGTAGAACCAGAAGCTGACCAAAGAGGACCAGAAGCCAGTCATGAAGGCCATATCCACCAGAAGAGAGCAAAATCCTCCATCAGAAGTACCAAGAAAATATGTTGTTAAAATCTATCAATACGTTAGTCTGTCCTAATATGTACACAAAGCCTCCCCTTAGGCTTTGCCTCCCCTCAATCCTAGACTTCAAGGATTGACCATCCCAATATGAACCACCAAGTGGTTAAACCGAGGACCATCAAAAGCTTTAGTCAGTAAATCAGCAACATTGTCATCCGTATGAACTTTAAGAACCTGTATCAGCTTCTTCTCATTGGCATCCCGTATAAAATGATGCCGAATCTCAATATGCTTCGTCTGCTGATGAAAAACAGGATTCTTCACAATGCAAATAGTGCTTTGATTGTCAATAGAAATTTTGGTATTCATAAAATTGAAACCATAATCTAACATCTGATTTTGGATCCACAAAACTTGTCCACAACAACTAGCAGCTGCAACGTATTCAGCTTATGTTGAAGAAGTGGCTACGATTGTCTGTTTCTTGCATTGCCATGAAATAAGTCGACGACCCAAAAATTGACAACCACCAGTAGTAGACTTCCTGTCATTATTAGCACCAGCATAGTCACTATCACTATAGGCTTCTAGAACAAAAGGAGATTCTCTAGGATACCATAGACCCAATTTAGGTTGAGCCTTGATATACTTGAAAATCTTCTTCACAGCATTTAAGTTCGAAACCGTTTGAGTCACCTGGTGTCTTGAACAAGCACTTACTGCAAACATGATGTCCGGACGAGATGCAGTCAAATACATGAGGGAGCCAATCATAGACCTGTACATGTGGACATTTACCGGGGGGTCTGGCTCATTCTTAAGTTTGATTTTAGCAACTTCATAAGGAGTTGCTGCTGGTCTAAGAGGATCCATGTCAAACTTCTGAAGAATCTCATGGACATATTTATCTTGACTGATGAAAATCCCATCTGATTGTTGCTTGACCTGAAGACCAAGGAAGAATGACAGTTCTCCCATCGCACTCATCTGAAATTCGCCTTGCATCAAGTGTTCAAACTCATCACACCACTCCTTCCTAGTAGAACCAAAGATAATGTCGTCCACATAAACCTGAACAAGGATAATGTCCTTGGTATTCCTCCGAAGAAATAGTTTTTTGTCAATAGTACCTCTTCTATAGCCATTCTTTAACAGGAAAGTTGAAAGACACTCATACCAAGCTCTAGGAGCCTGATGTAACCCATAAAGAGCCTTGACCACCTTGTAAACTTTCTTGGGATGAAGTGGATCAACAAAGCCCTTAGGTTGAGTGACATACACCTCCTCATCAATTTTGCCATAGAGAAATGCACTCTTGACATCCATTTGAAACACCGTAAAGCCCACATAAGAAGCAAAGGCCAAAAACAGACGAATGGCCTCGATCCTTGCAACCGGAGCAAAAACTTCAGTATAGTCAATGCTCTCAATTTGAGTGTGTCCTTGTGCGACAAGCCTAGCTTTATTCCGTACGACAATTCCCCGTGCATCCTTCTTGTTCTTGAGAATCCATTTGGTATTGATAGCTGTCTTTCCATCTGGTAAGTCAACCAGAACCCAAACATTCTAAAACAAGAATTGTTGCATTTCCTCCTGCATAGCCTCCACCCAACTTTGATCCTCAAGAGCATGAGAAACATACCTAGGTTCCACTTGCGAAAGAAAACAAGCAAACAAACAGTGTTGAAAGTCCGTATGATTATTACGCTTTTGATCCTCAATATAGCCCACAAGAGCATGATGATCAGACGAGGCCTTCTGCTGCATTTTGCGTGTCTTGACAGTAGAACCAGGATCTCCACTAATTTGAGTGGTAGGATGATCTTTATGTGATTGCAAGACTGGATTGGAAGAGACCTCCACTTCTGGTTCCAAGTTATTGAGATCACCAACAAAGTCAGCATCATATGAAGCATTTTGGAAAATCCCATCTACTGGTTGTTTATGAATATCATCCAGCTTGGTAGAAGACTTCTTTTCATGGTTCCCCAAATCAGAAGGGCTAGAGAAACGAGTATTGGAAGCAGACTCACTAGCCGGAGTACCAGTAGGTGATAAGCTAGCACTAGGAGCAGAAGCTGGAGTACCAGGTGCAACTTTGTCAGTAGGCTCAACCAAGGGAAACTCAAAACTACCTTGAGCAGCTGCTTTAGTAGCTTCTTGTTGTTGTTTGAGAAGAGTGTCAAGAGCTGCTTGGGAATCCTGTACATCCAATGGAGTTGCATCACTAGGAGGAGTAGGAGAAACTGTGGTGGAATAGGATGGAACCACAAAAATGTCATCCTCATCATCTGAATCAGAAAGACTAGAAGGAACACCAGTACTAGAAGTTGCAAACACTTGTGGTCCTGCATCATGGTTAGTTTTGAAACGAAAATATCCTAACGAATCACTAAGATAATCAAGATCAAAATACCATTCTGGACCTTTGCCTTGGATGTTTGACTTCTCCTCAAAATACCTGAGATTAATAGTTTCAATGATCCGTTTGGCTTGAAGATTGTAGACACGATAAGCCCGAGAATGAGCTAAATATCCCACAATGTATCCTTCATCTGCCTTGCCATCAAACTTCCCCAAATAGTCACTAGTATTCAGAATGGTGACTGGACACCCAAAAGGCTTCAAATGA
Organism: Glebionis coronaria; assembly: GCA_025667525.1. NCBI lineage: Eukaryota > Viridiplantae > Streptophyta > Magnoliopsida > Asterales > Asteraceae > Glebionis > Glebionis coronaria. The sequence continues at coordinate 132,701 of JANFOE010001621.1, read as the reverse complement.
GCAATATTTGGAACTTTGCCCGTGAGCAGCTCATAAGGAGTCTTCTTGTGAGGATTGGTAATAGAGACCCGATTCAAAACATAACTTGCAGTATTAACAGCTTCTGTCCAGAACATGGTAGGAAGCTTGGAATCGGCAAGCATAGTTCTTGCTGCTTCTATTAGTGTCCTGTTCTTTCTTTCTGCCACACCATTCTGTTGAGGAGTCCTTGCAGCACTATAATCTCTTTTGATGTCCTTAGCATTGCAAAGTGTGATGAGGTCTTTATTTTTAAACTCGGTTCCATTTTCGCACTGAATACCTTTAACTTTCTTAGACAACTGGTTCTCTATCAGGATAAGAAAATCTCTAAGAATTGAGTAGGTCTCACTTTTGGCAGCCATGAAGAACACCCACGTAAACCTGCTATATCCATCAGTTACCACCAGACAGAATTGCTTGTGGTCAATGCTTCTAATGGAAGTAGGACCAAATAAGTCCATGTGTAGAAGCTGCAATGGTTCAGTAATAAGACTAAGAGCAGTAATGGCCTTGAAGGATGCTTTGTGCTGTTTGCCTTTGCTGCAGGCAATACAATTTATATCATTTCTAAACGTCTTGGGAGGTAAACCATAGACCAGATTCAGATTTGCAAGTTTGTGAATGGTCTTGAAGTTCACATGCCCCATCCTTCGGTACCATTTAGTGGCTTCATCTTCTGAGGCTTTAGCAACTAGACATGCTAGTTGACCAGTAGGGTTGACTTCATTCAACTTGATGCTATAGAGATTGTGTCTTCTAGGGATTCTGAGTAGAACTTGTGAGTCATCCGGAAGCGGAAAGTCTTTGGAAAGCACAAGTGCATCAGTATCTGTGAAGAGAACAAACTGCTTCTTGTCACAAATCTGAGAGACCGATATCAAGTTGAAGTGTTGAAGTGCTTCCACATAGTAGACCTGCTCAAAATTAAGATTAGGAGTCTTTATCGTTCCTTTGCCAGTGATTCTGCCTTCACCCCCACCAAAATAGACTTTGCCTCCATGAAATGGTACAAAGTTAGAGAGAAGACTTTTATTGCCAATCATGCTCCTGGAGCAACCACTATCAACAATGCCTAGACTAGGATCCTGGTATGGTGTAACCTACAACAACACGATAATAACAATGCAAAAGTTAGTGTCTTAAGGGGACCCAAACCTTTTCAGGTTTGAGCCTGCCTTGTGGATCGTTAGAAGAGTGCCAAGAAGATTGATGAGATCCACCGTTGTTCCTTGGTTGCCTATGCATCATATGGGTATTATTATTTAACCAAGAACAACCTGCTGAGGGCTTAACAGCAGTTCCTAAATTTCCCAAACCAAAATACATATGGTCCAAATTATGTGGATAGATTGGATTAAAATTTTGAAAATAATTACTGGTTGTTTGGAATCCACTATTTCTCCAATAATCAGAAGCTAAAGGAGAGGATACTCTAGAAGTATTAAACGTTGGAGCACTAGGATTAAGTCTTCTAGAAGCAAATGAAGCAGCTCCTGGTGGACCAGGAGCAGAAAAAGCATGATTTACAGAAGCATGTGTGTCATAATAATCACAATCTTTAATTAAATGAAAGGCACTGCCACAAACAAAACATGTTTTGAAAGACCTTTTATTAGAATGAGATTGTTTCATACTGCCTACTTTATTACACACATTTCTAGGAAAAACAGTATTCCTAGGACTCAATAAACTAGGACCAGACACACTTGACTTGACCGCAACTTTTTCTTCACACTTCCTAGCACCAGTAGCAGCTTGTTCATTCGACTTGGAACTTGTAGGTCTTGACTCGTCACTTGAACCATTAGATGCAGAGTCACCGGCTTTGTCACTGAAAGTACATGAGACAAAGTCATTAGTATTAGTAGAACTTGTTGGGGACTCAAGCATCTGTGATCCACCCGAGTCATTACGCCATGAAGTGGGCATAAAAGTTCTAGTAAGAGGAGGAGGGACAGCATGCATTTCTGCTGCTGGTTTAAACCTATTGTAACTAGGTTTGCCCTCATCCTCTTTGTCGGCATCAAAGACACTTGAAAAAGATAAATCAAATACATCTTCTGAATCAATATATTTTTCAAATCCTAAGCCTCTTTTAGTTCTGCCAGACATGCTACTATCAATTAATTTGGAAAGATTTTTAGGTGCCTTTTGCCATTTTTCAAATCTTAGCATTGTAGCATCTAATTTAGCTTGCATCTCCTCTTTTTCTTTGATACTAGCATCTCTTTCTGTTTTAGTATATTTAAGCATATTTGTCGTGTTTTCTAAATCAATGCTTAGTATCCTGATTTTATCCTCATACGCGCGTTGCGTATCTTGTAACCACCTCTTTTGTTGTTCCAAAGTATTTAATGAAGCCTTATAGGCTTGAACCTCCAAAACGTACTTATCATTTTGATTATTTACTTCATTAAATTGGGACAACAATTCTGAGTATTTATCATGACAACCAAGAGGACAATGTTGTACCTGAGGTGAGATGCCCATGAGAGCAAACTCGTTTGCTTCTTCTGCATCAGAGAGATTCCCAGCAATCATTGCAAACACGTCAGTCGAGGACTCAGCTGATTCCAGAGTAGAAGCCTGATGATCATTCCAGTTGACCATAGAGTCAACAGATACCAATGCCTTCTTGTCATCTTTTATCTCCTGAACCTTGAAAGCGGAGTACCTGCTTTTCTCCTGATCATTCTTGTTGGGGCACTCCCTTGCAAAGTGACCCTGTTGCTGGAAGTTATAGCATCGCACCTTGCTTCTATCGAATCTTGCTGGCTCTCGAGGGTTGTAATTAAATTTCCTTCCTGCTTTCTTCTCAAACTTGTGAACCCTAAGAGTAAGCATGGCCATCTGCCATTTAAGATCCATCTCATCCAGGTCAAGTTTATCGACCTGTTTGAAGTCATCAAAAGCAAGTTGTTGTTCAGCATTAACATCAGCCACAAAAGAATGAAGAATAGCTTCTACCATACTACCAGACTTGGCAGTAGGATCAGGAGCAGAAGTATGCTGGAAAGTGTGCTGAGAGGACACAATATTGCTTGGGCTACTTGCATATGACATGGGACTGGATGCCATAGAACTCACAAAGGCCGAATTAGCAGGAGTGGGAAAAGAGTCGCTTGAAAAGCCTCTCACATGAGATTTAAAAGTTCTGAGCTTATGAAACAAATCATCAAAGCTGAGATAGTCAAGCCCACCTTTGGCTTTGAGAGAGATCACCACCTGATTCCATGAGTAGGGTAAGGCTTTAAGAAACCTTGCATTAATATCACCATCATCAGGCTTTGACCGAAGTTGATTCAACTGGCTCAATATCTTCTGGAACCTATCATACCCTTGATTTAGACCTTCAGTTACTGAGATTTTGAATTCTGTGAATTCATCTCTCAGCATGGACCTTCGCATTTTCTTTGACTCCTCATTCCCACGAACCTTGCTTTTATGCCATTCCAGATCTCTCTGGCATCATCCAAATGGTAGAAGTCACCCATGTGATCTTCAGGAAGAGATTGAAGCAAAATCGTTTTTGCTTTTACCTCCTTCTGAATAGCTATGATTTCCTCATGAGATTTAGGGTCAAGAAGATTAATATTACCATTCTTGTCTCGTCCAGTAAGCTTCCTGCTGTTCCCATTCAGAATGATCTTCCAAAGATCTTGATCAGTGTTGGTGATCCATCATTCCATCTTCATTGCCCAGTTATCATATTCACCCTTCTTCAGAAGAGGGAATTTACCATTCGTGTTAGAGACCATAGCCAGGATCTGCTGAGGTTGCACAATTTTAGGAGTGCTGTCTTCTCCTGTTTGAGTAGAAGTTGAGGCAGACATGATAAACAAAATGTCAGTAATAAGAAAACTTGATTCTTCTTGTATAGAGACCCTCCCAGGCTCTGATACCACTTGTTGGGTCTACTAGATGTAGATCTTGCAGCCTGTCAGGACCGGTGAATGACTTCTGTAATCACAAGTCAAATCACAAAGAGACTCTATACACAATATGAATGTAAACTATAAATGTAATCAAGAAGAACAGAATAACTATAAAGACTTGATCCTTTCTAAGGATTTCTAATATTGATTATCACTAGAACTACGTTTTGTGAAGGTGTGTCTAACCCTTCTGCCTAAGGTTCCTTTTATACTACAAGGAAACCCTAATACATCATTAAAGAAAACGTGTAAAACTGATATGCATATCCTTTCCTAACATATCTCATGCATATCCTAACAGAATATTAAGTAAATAATAAAGTTTGACTTCGACTAGGACCAGGAGCAGGACTTGCTCCTACTACTACTAGGACCAGGAGGAACTACATACCTCCTAGTCTACCTACTACATATAAATATTACAATGGTCCTAACACAAACAATGAAATAAACTCTGAAATAATAGTCTTATTGTTGGGTCAAATATTTAGTTGATGTGAAAAAATGAACAAAATAAGAAGACAAGGACTAAAATGTACAAGAAGCAATTCTACAAGCTGGTGGAGTCTTTTTATTATTATGTTAGATTTCTTTGTAAGCTATGTTTTCTATTATATAAAGAAAACATACGTTGGTTTATATTCATTCAGTTTTTACAATGTAACCTACAGTAAAGTTCGGTCTCTAGGTGTGGCATTCAATGTATACACACCTAGAGTTGTTTGTGTTAATCTTTAATACAAGCACTTTGGGAGAAATTCTTGTCTTTGTTCTTATAACTTCTTGTTCCTATTAATGTTCTATTCCGCTATGTTTTATACATATGAACATTGATAATCCTAGATAGAATGGTTCATATCCATTGAGTCTAACGACAATGGACTCCACAATTGGTATCAGAGCCTAAGGCTCGTGATATCTAGGAGATACAAGGTGTTATGTTCGTGTTTGTTGCTGTGAAGCCGCTGTCCAGAATTCGTGACCGTTTTAGTGACAGATTAGCGACGGTTTGCAAGATCTGTGACAAATTTGCAACAGAATTAGTGTCGCGAAAGATCTAAATTTTAGGGTTTCGTTAATAAACCCTAGGTTGACGATTTGTGGTGCTGTGAAGACGAGTGTGTAGGGTTCCTTTATTTTTGAACCCTAAATATGTAGCTAAAGACGATCGATGTTGTGATTTTGTGTAGGGTTTTTATGTATAAACCCTAAATCTTTTGTTCTACAAACCCTAGGTTGTTCAAGGAAGAAGCAGAAGGTTACTGGTGTTCGTGATCTATGAACAACAACAGATCTAGTGTTTTAAAGGCTGTAGACGGACAAGGATCGTATGTAAGGAAGCTGTGAATTGTAACTTTTTTATTAGGGTTTGAGTTATAAACCCTAGATCAATGTGAAAAGAACATGAGGTGCTCATATTCACGTGATGTATTGTGGGCTGAAGTATGAATGCAGTAAGATGGTACGGTTTGCACAGAATTTGTGAACAAGAGATGGTACGGTTTGCACAGACATTTACATAAGATTATGTGACGTCTCTATCATAGCAGCCCAACTTGTGCTTAAGAGGGTTTGTTGTTATACTTCTTCTACGAAGGAAAAGGTATTGTTCGACTCTTTGTGTATTATTATTGAAAGAATAACTTGTCCCTGCTACTACATAAGGAAATAGTTTATTGTGAATCTTTGATATAATCAACGTGAGTTTTGGGAGATGCAATTTGATTTGCACATTTTCTGGGATTACGAGTTATTTATGGGAGCAGTTATATGGAAACTGATTTTATGGGATATATTTAGATGCATATGAAATCCCTGGTGTTTAGGAATTATGATAACTTCCATAAATGGCATGACTTGGACGGTTTTCATATGTTTGTAAAATAAAAGGGGATGTAGCGTATGGACAAAATAAAAGTAAAGAAAGTGATGTGGGAACAGTATATGATTTATTTATTTTTAAGGACGTGAGAGATTTATATATGTCCATGGTTTCTTTGTTGCCGAATGATAAAGCAAAAGTGGGTGATCACGTGGGATGCAAAAGAACACCATTGGTCATATTTATTATGATACTTATTCTATTGGTCGTCACAAAAGATTGATTTTGGTTCTCACTATCATTTAAGTTGTCACAGTGGGCATATAAGGAAGCCGTTGATGGGAGTTATTTAGATGTTGACAGACGCGCTGACTCGTGTATTTAAGCCGCTTACAGCGTTATTCACAGCTACTGACATTTTTGGAGATTTTTGGTTTGGAATTTGGTTTATTCACAGCAATTAGTTTTTAAAGGTATAAAGGCTCGTTTTATTTTCATTGATTACAAAGAAAAGTTTTTATTATTTGTTTGAAGACGAAGTAGATTTTCGTGGATTGGTATTCTATCATATCTTCAAATTTTAAGCGGGTTTGAAGATATCTTGTAGGCTCTTTTAGTGTGTGACAATGGACTTGATAAAAGGGTAGCAAAGGTATGAGATTTTTCTTAAGACGCTCTATGCTCATATTTGCTAGAGAATTCTTTTTTTCAAGAAACTACTCATTATAGCCGTGAGTTTTATAGTCTACTCATTATAGCCGTGAGTTTTGGAGTCACATGTTTAGTACAAGACATGGAATACAAGTTCGGGTTATTCTACTTCATCATCAAGTAAGTCATAATTAGATTTCTTCATATGTGATCATTACATAAAGCCTACAGAATTTGAAGATTCAAGATACTTGACAAAAATTGATCTTATTTGGTTCTATTCAACCATTGGAAGTTGATCTTTTCAAAGATACTACTACTTGGGTACGTATACTATTAGTCATTTAAAGATGGCAACTTGAAAAACTAGTGTCATGAAAGAAAGCAGTTTGTTTTGTCATATCAACTAGGGGAAGATTGTTGGGTCAAATATTGAGTTGATGTGACGAAATAAACAAAATAAGAAGACAAGGACTAAAATATACAAGAAGCAATTCTACAAGCTGGTGGAGCCTTTTTATTATTACGTTAGCTTTCTTTGTAAGCTATGTTTTCTATTATATAAAGAAAAAATACGTAGGTTTATATTCATTCAGTTTTCACAATGTCACCTACAGTAAAGTTCGATCTCTAGGTGTGGGATTCAATGTATACACACCTAGATTTGTTTGTGTTAATCTTTAATACAAACGCTTTGGGAGAAATTCGTGTCTTTGTTCTTATAACATCTTGTTCCTATTAATGTTCTATTCCGCTATATTTTATACATATGAACATTGATAATCCTAGATAGAATAGTTCATAACCATTGAGTCTAACGATCAATGGACTCCACACTTATAAGTCATAATCAAAAGCCTTACAAAGTGTAAATATGTTGCTAATGATTAGGGTAATGATCCCTAAGAGTTTCATGATGTTAACTTTGCTTTTCGGACTCCAAAAGTGACTTTTCTTGCACCACCTTGCTCAAATCCGGGAATGGAGGTTTGGACAAGGTTGAGAGAGTTATTTTGTGATTATGAAAGAGTAATTAAAGTACTAATGAGTTGTTGTGAAATACATATGATTACATGACCCCAAGGGTCTTATTTATATGCAAAGTTGAAGGCGTGGAGTGAATGAATGGCTTGGAGCCAAAGACAAATTCTTGGAGCCAGAGACAAGTGCTTGGAGCCAAAGAAAGTCTAGAATCTTCTTGTATGAGCTTGCATGAATGTAGACACAAATTCTACCAACACAAATGCTGGTGGCAACTTGATTCTGTTGCTGGCAACTTTGATGAGTTTTGCTGGTGGCAACTTGATTCTGTTGCTGGCAACTTTGATGAGTTTTGCTGGTGGCAACTTCATGCTGCTGGTGGCAACTTCATGCTGCTGGTGGCAACTTCTTGCTGAGTGACTTGTATGCTCCTTGGAAATACTTGTTCTTGCACCTGAAATTGATCTTCAAAGGCTTGTAACTTGTCCACCGGTCTTGAACTTGACTAGGATTTTTCGTACTTGTACTAATCTCCATGTTTTCGTTGTTTTACGCTTTATTCCTGCAATTGGCTACACATAGACTTGCAAAACAATTGGGCACAAATATGCACAAAAGTATCATAGATATAACCAATATACATGTATAAAAGTAAGGATAACGCTCCCAAAAACATGTTAGATTTGGGCGTTATCACCCGGTCCATGTCATGTATGGCCAGTCCATATTGTAAGCCCAAGCCCCTCTTGTGGGCTTGGTATATAAACCCTCTCCTTAGTTGGAGAGGGTGTGGTTCACATAGTAAATTGTATATTTCACTTTCTCTCTCTAAAAGTGTGTGTTCACCATCTCTTTCTCTCTCTACTCTTTCTAGATCTAGATCCATCTTAGATAAGCAAGTTTTACATAATCTTAAAGTTGAGAATTAAGCACTTGCTTCCAAACACCTTAAAGTATTCTAATGAGGGTTTCTTACCTTTAGTAATCTCATAAGGGATCTTACCTTGGAAAGGTCGAATAACAATTCGATTGACAATATAGGTTGATGTGTCAACGGCATTGCACCAAAAAAATTTAGGCAATGATTGCTCGTTTAGCATGGTCGTACTCATCTCGTGGATAGTCATATTCTTCCTTTCAACTACCCCATTTGATTGCGGAGTGCGAGGAGCCGAGAAGTTATGGTAATGCCATGAGCTTCACAAAAGGCACCAAATTGCATTTCATTATCAAATGCCCTACCATGATGTTAGCCTCAAAATATTGAGTCAAACAAGAATGCTCGGTCATAGTTTATTATTGAAACATTTAATAGAACGTTGTAATAGTTAGTCAATTAGTCGTGGTTCACGGGCTTGGATTTAAACTACTTAAAATCCAAAATACAAGCCCGGCCCAATATATAGCCCATAGAAGCCCGCGTGTGGGTGGACTATATATACTCCCCTCCTAGCATGTTAGGAGGGTTGGATGTTCACTTATATTCTTTTCTCAATCTAATATTCACCTAGTTTTCTCCACCTTCTCTCTACTTTCTCTCTCTAGAATCCATCTATTTTCTTCTTTATTTCTATAGTTAATCATCTTTTATTTAGGGACAACAATTGGTATCAATCGCCATGGGGTAGATTTGTGTTTAGTTTGTAGTTAAGTTTTTTATTAATGTGATTTTGATCTTAAAATCATCTCGTCTCAAAAATTATTTTTTTTGTGTTTTTCACCAAAAATCTTTCTTACAAATTGCCTACATAGTTGTGGTAGGAATTTGTGATATTCTTGTTGGTGATTTTCATAAAAAGTTGGTAGTTTTGGCTTGATTATTGGGTAAATTAGAAGGTAAGAATTTTTATATCATCTTATCCGGGTTTTGAGGGCTTTGTTAGTCGGAATTCTAGGCCTCCTTTTTGTGATATTCCGGATAATGAGTTAAAATGTATTCCGGATTAGCGCACGTTTAAGATTCCGGATTAGACCCCTAAGGACACATATTCCGGATAGTGTCACAAGTTGAGTTCCGGATAACCATCACAACACACATTCCGGATAGTGTCACAATTTTGGATTTCAGATAAGCATCACAACAAACATTCCGGATAAGGTCTCTTATAAGGATTACGGATAAGCAGTGGGAAAATAGATTCCGGATAAGAGTAGAAAGGTTTGAGGATTCCGGATAAGCTAAGAATCGTCGATTCCGGATATGCACTTTTTCCACATTCCGGATAAGGCAACTTCACTGATTCCGGATAAGGAAAGCTTCACGGATTCCGAATAAGGGAAACTTCATGGATTCCGGATAAGGGAAACTTCACGGATTCCGGATAAGGGCAACTTCACGGATTCCGGATAAGGGCAATACACACATTCCGGATACTTGGCAGAACTTAGATTCTGGATAAGCATTAGGAAATTATTCCGGATTAGCATAGGATTCCGGATAAGCAATTTCACAACATTCTGGATAAGTTTTTTAAGAGAAGGGATTCCGGATAAGTTTTGGACACATACTCTGGATAAGAAAGTCTTGAGGGATGCCGGATAACTTGATTTCTTCACATTCTGGATAACCCCAAAAATCATATTCTGGATAAGAGGTATCATACGGTTTCCGGATAAGAGGAATCATAGGTTTTCCGGATTAGAGGTAGCAGAATTATTCCGGATAACATTTCTTTGGTTATTCCGGATAAGGGTGTTTGGTATAAAATTTTCAAAAAAAAAGCGTGATTTTGAAAAATTTTAGTGTGATTTTTCGCCTAAGAATTTTTGGTTTCTTACGACGACATTGTTTGGGGTTTTCACAACATTTCTTGAAGTCTCAACCACAATCTATTCACAACAACATCTACTTACGATCCTTTTAACTTCAACAACTTCACGGTTTTCGACATGGATTCTACTCAAGAGTATCGTGTCACGAACAACAACATCATGGTCGCGGGTAATAAAGAGAGACCACCAATGCTTGTGGCAGGTCGATATGCTTAATGGCAATCACGTTTTCTTCTCTATCTTGATACAAGATCTAATGGTGATGCCTTAAGGCAATGTATTAACCATGGACCATATGTTTTTTCTGAGATCTCAGTTCCTTATACACCAGCAACCGACAAGGAAACTTTATTTGATCTTACACTCGAGAAGCGTGCTTGGCATGATGCATAGAAAGAAGCGATCTATATGATCCTAAGTGGAATTGGAGTTGATATTTATTCCACGGTTGATGCATGTCCTATGGCACAAGAAATGTGGACGGCTATTGAACGCTTGCAACAAGGAGAGTCTCTCAATAAGCAAGATGTCAAAACAAACTTGTTTTGGAACTTTGGTAAGTTTACTGCATTAGATGGAGAATCAGTTGAGTCTTATTATCAAGATTTTACAAGATGATGAATGATATGACAAGAAACAACTTGGAGGTCTCCACCATGCAAGTCAATGTGCAATTTCTACAGCAACTACAACCAGAGTGGACACGTTTTGTTACTTTGGTAAAACAACAAAAGCAGCTAGACAAGGTAAACTATCACACTCTCTTTGATATACTGAAAAAATTTCAGCATGAGGCAAATGAAATTCGAGCTGAACGAGTTGCGAAGACGGCTAATCCACTTGCTTTAGTATCTACCACTCAACATGTCCAATATCATCGATCTCATGCTCCAAAGCCATACTCCCCTTCATCATCTTCACCACGATATTCCACTTCATCAAAGTCTTCATCATCTACAAGATCACGCGGAAAAGAACCAAGAGCACCATCACCACCATCTGAGTCATCATCTGAAGAGGACATTCATGAAGATCAAGCTCAAAAGAATTGGGAGATGAAACAACAAATTTCTTTCATCATGAAGACCTACCAGAAAATCTTCAAACCCACCAACAACAATCTTCGAACATCATCTAACACAAAGAACCAATATGTTGAGAGTCCTCCAAGGTATGACATACATCGACGTGGTGACAGCCCTTCTAGGTATGATCGACATAATCCAACACATGTTGAGGGTTCTGCAAGATATGACCGACAAACTGCCAAATATGATACTCAGGGGATTGCTGCTACTGGGAATAGGGAAACTATTGGAACTCAAGTAGTTCAACAAAGTGAGATTCAGTGTTATAATTGTCAAGGTTATGGGCATATGGCAAGGGAATGCAGAAAGCCAAAACGGGTTAGAGACTCCAGTTATCACAAAAAAATATGCTGCTATCCAAGAAGATGGAAGCAGGGGTAAAATTATCGGCTGAGGAAGGAGCAATGCTTGATGACACTGATGATGAAGCCTCGGACCAAGAATTAAAAGCACATTACTTGTACATGGCAAAGGTTGAAGAAGTTCTCAAAGTCACTGAAGATGACAACGGTCCTATCTTTGACACTGAGCCAATCGATAAGGTACACACTCCTAATGAATATAATGTGTTTGGTGATATTCATGAGCATCGTGAGCTACCCAATGCCATTAATGACATGTGTATGATGGAAACGGTTGATAGTAATACCACACCTAATTCATCAGACATGTGCAATAATCAGTCTGAGGATGAGCACCATGCAAATGGGTATGATAAAGAGGAACGTTTTGCGCTTGCTAATTTAATTGCCACTTTACAACAAGATGTTAAATAAACTAAAAAAGGTCAAAAGCAATTAAAAAGGGTTAACGCTACGCTCACTCAAAATTTTGAAGAATGCAAAGCTGCACTAATTACATCTAGTGAGACCATTGAACATTATAAAGATGAGATTCTTTAGAAAACCAAATAACTTGAGGGGTACAAGGGTAGTGCATTAAAAAGTCAAAAGAACGATTTTGAAAACAAATATAAACAACTGTTGAGTTATTAGCCAAAGAGAAGCGTCAACATAATGTTTTCTTAATGGATAAACGTCAAAAAACGTACCTCGCTACCACCAAAGTTAACAAACTTGAACAACGGCTTTCCTTAATTAACACCGACTCTGCTAAAATTCTTGAGGTTAAGAAACAAGAAGTTGAAACGTTAAAACAAGATTTCAAATGCCGACATGAAAAAGATACTAAAAAAGTAACGGAACTAGAGGCACAAGTCAAATTTTTGAAGAAAGTTGTTTATAAAACGCATGACTCTATTCAAACCGTTAGAATGATAGCACCCTCATCTATGTTTAAGGGTCAAGCTAGCTTTGCAAGTCCGGAATACCTTGCCCTAGCCCAAGCTGTGAACCCGCGCCTTTATTTGGATGAGTCTGAATGGACCGATCCTGAATGTCCTCTTGGTAGGCTTGATAATGAAGAGACATCCCTTTGGGATGAGGAGAGTAGATCACCGGTCAATAAAGAGTTTGTGAAACCATATAATTATGCGTATTAAAACAGTCTTTATGGTCTTTTCTCTCCACAAAAACAGAAGTCTCGTGGGCAATTGTTTCTTGAAAGCAAACAAAGAAAAATTCAATGGAAGAAAGTTTTTGCCACTAAGAAAACAATCATTTCTAAGTTCATCAACTACTTGCCCCTTGATGCTTCTAAAAGAAAGAGTAGGCGGACATTTGGCTTTCTTAAACATTACATAGATAATATTAAGTCCATTGTTGATAATGACTGGAAACAACGAGAAAATGACGAGTGGAAAAAACCTATTCCTCAAGATTTAACTGTGCTTGTCAAACAAACCTTAATACCGAACACGGCCACACTAAAAGAAAATGTTCTTAAATTTGAAAGTTTAATTTGGTCTGAAATGTTTGATGATTTACAATATGTTGAGTCTCTTGAGAAAGAAATTGATGATCTTCAAATGGACAAGTTCGTTTTTTCTGATAAATATGATTTACTCTTGCAAGAATGCGTTTCTAAAGACGTTATGTGTGCTTATTTTACATCTTGTGCTGATATAGATGAATATTCTGATGTTGCATGCAAATATCTTGATCAAGTCAAAGAGTGTGAACGTCTTGAAACTGAGCTTTCGAAACGTAAAGAAAATGTTGATAAAAAGGTTTTTACACTTCTTCAACACCGATGTGATTTCCTTCAAAAACATTGTCATGATCTTGAACTTGCTTTGCAAAAACATGTCGGTAGTTTTTCAAACGATAATAACTTGCAAGAAAAACTTTCCAAAATGTTTCAATAAATGAATGAAAAAAGTTTGGAAATTACGTATCTAAAAGCTCAGTTACAAGAAAGGGAAATAGCGATAGCAGAGTTGAAGAAACTCGTTGCTAAGATGGGTGGGAAAGTTGTGGAACCTAGTGTTCAGAAACCTGTTGTTAGACAACCCAATGCCCAAAAAGTAAATAGATCCTCTATCTTGGGAAAACCATCAGCTTTATTAAATTCCTCGTTTGCAAAACCCGTGTTTTCCCCCAAGATGGATGGAAAGAAAAGGTTACCACAGACTCAACCCATAAGTAATACTCATGCACCAAGTGTTAAGCACACTAATGTGATTAAACCATGGATGTATAGAATGACCACTAAACCCACAAACAAAGTTAGTCAATCGTCTCAGATTTCTAGAAACACTAATCCTCGTGTGTCTTCTACTATAGGAGTAGTCTCCACTGGTAGTGTTAGCCGGCCTCAGCTTAAGATCACTCAAGTGAATGATAAGGTCTGGAAACAAAAGAGTCAAGAGAAGATGAAGGAAGTAGAAGAACACCCTAGGAATTTTAATGTTCTTAAGAATAAAACGTTTGTAATCGCTTGTATTGACGATTTGAATGATTAGACAGCTTTGAATACTTTGAATGTTAAGTTTTTTGTGTGAAATGTGGAAAATATGATGTTAATGCTAATCATTCTATGTGTTTTGTGAGTAATGTCAAAGGCGTAGCTACTAGAACTAAGAAGCAATTTGTGATGCTTGTTAGTGCTAGTAAACCCAACCCCAAAGTGAACCATCTGGTGCTACCCCCACTAAGAAAAGTAATGCATCAGACTCCACTACTAAGAACACTAGAAGCCGAATTAGGGAACTATATGAGTCTGATAGCAAGTCTTGGAAATGGTGGTTTGCTAATCAGTGTCCTCCAGGATATAAATGGATGCCTAAAGTTAGGACAGAAAATGTGATAACGAGTGTTAGTATGCATTTAACTATTACTAAGGACACTAATAATTCTGAAATCACAACCAACGTGGTATCCAATTTAGCAAATGCTCCATCGTCTTCTAATTCTTCTGCAGGTGATACAAATAATTCTCTTCATAATGGACTCCGGGTGCACCAAGCACATGATGGGGAATCTCAAGCTTCTAATTAACTTCGTAGAGAAGTTTCTGGGAACGGTCCGTTTCGAAAATGACCAATTTGTATCGATCCTAGGCTATGGAGATTTGGTTCAGGGGAATATAACGATCAAAAGGGTATACTACGTCGAAGGGCTCAATCACAATCTTTTCTCGGTTGGTCAATTCTGTGATGCAGATTTATAAGTTGCTTTCAGAAAGAAGACATGTTTTGTTCGTGATTATGATGGGAATGACTTACTCACTGGTACACGGGGTACAAATCTTTACACAATCTCAGTTCAAGACACATCTTCTACAACTCCACTTTGCTTCATGGATAAAGCTTCATCGACTCAAGCATGGTTATGGCATCAACGTCTATCTCATCTCAATTTTGATACCATTAACTTTCTTTCCAAGAAAGATATTGTGAAAGGCCTTCCAAGCTTGAAATTCACCAAGGATCATCTTTGTTCTTCTTGTGAGCTTTGTAAAGCTAAACGAAGTAGTTTCAAGACAAAGACTACACCAAGCTCGAAAGGACGGTTAGATCTTCTTCATATCGATTTGTGTGGTCCCATGCGTGTTCAAAGTAGCAATGGGAAGAAATACATTATGGTAGTTGTCGATGATTACTCAAGGTATACATGGACCTTCTTCTTGAGATCCAAGGATGAAACACCCGAAGTTCTCATCAACTTCCTTAAGCAGATGCAACGTGGTCTTCAAGCTCAAGTAAAAGTGGTACGTACTGACAGAGGCACAGAAATCTTGAATTCAACTCTAAAGAACTCCTTTGAAGCCGAAAGGATTGAACATGAAACATCCATTGCTCGAACACCTGAACAAAAAGGCGTTGTTGAAAGACGAAATCGTACTTTGGTTGAGGCTGCTCGAACATTATTATCCGCTTCAAAACTTCCACTATACTTTTGGGCTGAAGCTGTGTCAACCGCATGCTACACACAAAACCGATCCTTAATTATTCCAAGACACGAAAAGACACCATATCACATAATTCATGATCGCAAACCTTCACTCAAACATCTTCACGTTTTTGGATGTACTTGCTACATTATACGAGATGGGGAAAATTTGGATAAGATGAAAGAGAAAGGTGATGCATGTATTCTAGTGGGATATGCAACTCAGTCTAAGGGATATAGAGTTTACAACAAGAGAACAAAATTGATCGTAGAGACTATTCATGTTCGATTTGATGAACTGCAAGAAATGGCACTTGAACAAAACATTTTAAGTCCCGATCCACAACGACAAACGACTTTCGTTCACAACCGCACGGAACTCGGAACTTAAGACCGCAGCAATGAACCGTCAAGTTCAACACTGGTTCCACAAAGTGTTCCTAGAACCGATATGACATTGGACACAACAATTGAAGAGTTGGAAATGTTATATGGACCAATGTATGATGAATATTTCACGGGGGAGAAACATGTGGTATCAAAGTCTTCCGCTGTCACTCATGATCAGAATGATGATACCAATCATCGTCAACACAAGGATACAACTTCATCTACTTCAACACGGGTTGCAGCAGATTTACCTCCTCAGAATACTACATCAACACTCGATCCTACAACATCCACAACTAATGTCATTGCTTCAGGGAACATAAATCAAGCAGACTATGCATTAAATGACGTAGACGATTTTATCAACCCATTCGGTACACCGATACACGAAACTGGAGAGTCTTCTACTTGCCATGTTGATCCGTCAAATATGCATACATTTTATCAACGACATCCGTCAACACATCATTGGACCCGAGATCATCCTTTGGTACAAGTAATTGGAAACCCTTCACAGCCCGTTCGTACAAGAAGACAACTTGAAACCGATGGTGATGTTTGTATGTTCGCACTCACCGTGAGTTCAGCTGAACCAAAAAATATCAAAGAAGCCTTAGCCGATCACGCTCGGATTGAATCGATGACGGATGAACTTTAACAATTTGAAAGAGGGTATTAATGATATGTACACATGATCAATTTATTCATACACATGAAATTTGCACTAAAAGACTCTTGTACCCTTATTACTTTTCTAATCTCTTCACTCTTTCAGTTTCAGTTTTCACATAAACATGAAATTAGTTTTCGGTTTAAAATTGTATCTATATGATGAAACACATATTCCCTAAATATACAAAACCTTGTAAACTTTTGAAGAAATCCAACGTAGCATAATCATAAAAAATGGTTATCATTGTGTCTTCGCACATCTGACTACTGAGTAGAAACCGCACCGTAAATCCTAAAACCACAAAAAATACAAAAAATTATATCACAAAAATCGCACCATGACAAAAATCAATGGATCGTTTATTTAAAAAAATCCCGCAAAATGTGATGCGGTTGCGGTTTTATCTATAAAACCGCACCAGAAAATCCGCACCACACCGCATATTATTTACATAACCTGAAAATGATACATCGATTATTTAATGCGTATTATAAGAGATCTAGTATATATTATCAACAATATTCTAACTAATATGTGTGTTTTCGTTAATTATATATATTGTTATAACAAAAAATATCAACATTGTGAAACAAAACTCACATAAATTCTATAAGTTATAAGGGTTGGTGCGGTGTAGTTACAATCCGAAAAAACACAAAAATCCCGCAAAAGCGATTCCGCAAAAATTGCGTAGTACAGATTCACACTTTTTGGAAAACCGTAACTGTGATTGCGATGTATTTTTTTTTACCAAAAACCGCATTGTTCCGCACCATGTGCAGCCCTATCTGATGTTTAAATAAGTATGTGATGTTTAAATGTTTCATATTTAAGAATTTAATGTTTACGATCAAGAAGTACATGAACGACTTGATATTTTGCTTGACAAATGTAAACCTCAAACTTTGTGTGGGGGTGGACAGTCATGGTTCGAAAACTATAGATACTCGAAAAGCTTGAGTGGGTAAATATCTTGGTTATAATTTGCGGGGGCATGGAGTAAAAGGTTACGAAGATTTAAAATAAAAGAATTTAACTAGGGGTATAATAGTCCATTCTCATAAATGTTATGTGCAAGAATCAATTTTCTATGTGTATATATCAACACCCTTTAAAAGACTTAAAGTCTGGAAACTTGTTGACAGACCATACGATGTAACACCTTCAAATCTTCGATGGATCTGAAATACAAGATGGATGAAGAAAACACGATGATCAAGAACAAATCTAGGCTAGTGGCTAAAGGGTATGGTCAGAAAGAGGGTATTGATTTTGAATCATTTGCACCAGTGGCTCGTATAGAAGCGGTCAGCATTTTTCTTGCGTATGCTGCACATAAGGGATTCATCGTTTATCAAATGGACGTAATGACCACGTTTCTTAACAGTCCTTTGAAAGAAGAAGTCTATGTCACTCAGTCGGAAGGATTCGTCAATCCTCGATATCCTAACAAGGTGTATCGTCTCCACAAAGCACTTTATGGACTCAAGCAAGCTCCAAGGGCGTGGTATGATGAGCTCTCGAAATATCTGGTATACAAAGGTTTCTCAAAAGGTTCCATTGATCTAAATTTGTTCACTTATATATATGGGGATGACATTTTGCTTGTGCAGATTTATGTTGATGACATTATTTTCGGGTCTACAAACCCAAAAATTTTAAAATGGTTTGAAAAAGTAATGCACAACAAATTTGAAATGTCAATGATGGGCGAACTAAAATTCTTTCTAGGAATTCAAGTTCACCAATCCCCACGTAGTATCTTTATTAACCAAGCTAACTATTGTCAAGAGATAATCAAAAAGCATGGTATGACCTCATGTGACACAGTTAGGACACCATTACCCACCACATCTCTTGATGCTGACCTAGAGGGACTACCCATAGATCAAACGAGATTTCATTCAATGATCGGGTCCCTCATGTACTTGACAGCAAGTAGACCTGATATCCATCATGCTACATGCTATTATGTACAATATCAAGCCCGACCCACTGAAAAGCACCTCAAAGAGGTTAAACGGATCTTTCGGTACCTTAAGAATACCATTCACATGGGACTCTGGTATCCGAGGGAACCCGGTTTCTTTCTAACGGCCTATTCAGATTCTGATCATGCAGGGTGTCTTGATACACGAAAAAGTACGTCTGGTGGTGCACAATTTCTAGGTCAAGATAAGCTCGTGGGATGGTCTTCCAAGAAGCAGGATTGCACGTCATTGTCATCAACCGAAGCGGAGTATGTGTCTCTATCTGCTTGTTGTGCTCAAGTTCTTTGGATGAGAACACAACTCAAGGATTATGGCTTCCACTTTGATAAAATACCTATGTATTGTGACTCAAAGTCGGCCATAGCCATGTCCTGCAATCTGGTACAGCATTCCCGCATGAAGCACATTGATGTCAGATATCACTTCATAATGGAACAAGTTGAATGCGGAATCGTTGAATTATACTTTGTCGGAACGGATTATCAGTTAGCCGACTTGTTCACGAAAACTTTGTCGAAAGATAGGTTTGAGTACCTCTTTAGGAAAATTGGTATGAGATATTTGACTCCAGCCAATCTGGAGATTCTAGCAAAGGTACATGCTTGATTCATATTTCAAACATCTACTTGTATATATCTATGGAAAAGCAAAATACAAAAATATAAAACATAGAAAAACAAAATAAAAAATGAAAAATCTTTAAAAATACAAAAATATTCTTCTCGACATGTCTTTCAGTTTCGATAATATGGACGTGCCTAGAAATGTCACTCAATAACGAAACGGGTGTGTACATAAAGCTCGAATGAAAGTTGTAAATATTTTTCAAAACATGTCATTTCTTCTTTTAATAAAGGAAAATGTCGATTTTGGACAATTTTTCCCAACAACAGGTAGAGCAATCTATCTTGGGTTGAGCGTGTCATAAAAAATTCAACGTTTTGACCTCAACACAATGGCTTTTGATCACTTTCTGATTACCACCCGGATCTATATTCATGGGGGAGTGTATGATTTAGTGCTCTTACCCTCAGCAAAAGAAGAGAAATCTTCTTACACTTGAGTGGATTCGTCAAGACATTCAACGTCTATGAACTCAAGTTTATGCTTTAGAAATAACATGTCGCCAAAGAGAACTGGTTTTTTAAAAAGCGTTGAACACAATTTTTTCAAGAATTTTTCAATGATATTCAAAATCTTTCAAAAATTGTGTTTTCAACAACTCCTATCCTCAAAAAGCAAACTGTGGATCACATCCTCATAATGACAATTCAATTGGATCAATTTTTTAAGGGGAGCTTTCCAAAATCAAAGTTTTAATGTTTGGATATGTTATTTCAAAATAATTTTATGTATCCAACACATTGTGTGTACATATCATTTGGTATTAATCACATAAAAAGCTTTGATGTTCGTGAGCATATTCTTCAACGTCAATCTTTTACGTGTTCATGAACATGTAGTGTGCGGGTACAATTTTTTCAAGAGTTTTTCAATGATATTCAAAATCTTTCAAAAATTGTATGCTCGACACTACATAAAATGTTCCGATAATTCATGCTAAGTTTGAAACATTTTTCTCCCGAAATTTTTCAAGACTATTTTTCAAAATATATTTTAATCAAATTTGATATCTCTAATATTAAACGATTTTATATATTAGAGATAGGGAAGAAAATGTGATTAAAATGTGATCTAAAGACTCAAGCACTCATGGTTACGATCAAAAACCCACAACATCTTTAATTCACGACGTTATTGGTGTCAAAGGGGTGGTTAGGTTTAAGTCCTATGATCCAACCAGACTCGGAGGGATCTTCCCAAGGACAATCCAATAGATTATTAGAAGTCGTTAGGAAAGATGGAGTAGAATGTGAACGAAGCTGAATGCCGACTAAGTACTGAAGCTAGCACTGGAACAATCACAACAAGTTGCTAGGAAATGATGTCTTGGTAAGCATTGAAGGGGTTGAAGAATGAAAAAGAAATGTAAGGATAAAGGGTTAAAAGAAAGAAGCCCTCCATACAACTTAGGCAAAAACCGGGTCAACACATCATGAAGACAACGCATCATGGACCCAGTAATGTAATGCACAACCCTTATCCAGCTGACTCAGGCTTCTCTCAAAAGAAGTTTGTTTTATTGTCACGGAGAACAACATGACTTCTATTGACTTTCTCACTCCGAGTTAGTTGATATTGAATAGGTGGCATCTGCTCCAGCCTCCGACCACTAAAAGTGCACTATCGAGTCTAGAGCCAAGAGATCAATCAAATCTCGTTAGGACACACGGATGACGGTCAAAAGAGTCCTACGATGTATCCTTGCGGTATTGCTAGAACACTCAGAGTAATACTACCTTGTATTCACAATGATGAGTGGAAATCCTTCCAGTGTTAACATCAAACAGCACTGCGGTAGGTCATGTGTGAGATTCTTTATGAATTGAACATGTGTAAACTGAAAAGCAACGGTGGTTTGATTCTGAATTGATTCAAACTCGTTTCAGGTTTCTACGCAATATCTTTATGGTCTTGCCAGAACATTCAGAGTGATATTCTTTAATATTCACAATGATGAATGGAAATCCTTGTAGCGTCAACATCAAACAGCGCTACGGTAGGTGACTTGCGAGATTCTTTATGGATCAAGCTTGTGTCAATTGGAAAGCAACAATGGTAAGATTCTTTATGAATCAAACTTGTTCCAGGAATTTGAATTGACGACTTTAATCAAGCGGATATTTATCCAATTGATTCACTCTTTATGTTCGCAGTCTTGCTTTGAGACGGTCGAGTAAAGAGTACGGCTAGTACAGCCGCGAAACCCTGTCAAGGAGGTTCTTAATTTAATCTACCTAATCACAAGTACAATAATTAATATCGTGTAACGGTCTTCACCGACCGGAGGTAAAACGCTACCGATTTAGGACGAATGTCAAAGCCATTCAGTCCGTGTCTATGTTTTGTCTCAAGAAGGTGACGTTATGGTGTACTCAGCAAAGTCAAAGATTCAAAACCACATACTCATGCCCAAGGACATATTTAACCATTAAGAAAGCAAAAAACTTCTGTAACTCTGATGATTAAAGCAAGCTTTCAAGATGATGCAAAGTATGAGCATGTGGATAAAGACACAAGATCACAAGATGGAAAAGATAAGTCAAGAATGGTTAGAAGATCTCAAGTTAAAAAGACAACGACAAAAGCTCAAAGATCACAGCATGATGGAACGAGGCTACTATTACACGTTCAAGACTCATTTATGACGAGATTCGTAATCTCCATTGATCTCCAAATATCAAAGGGGTATGACCTCACATTGGGGGAGATTGTTAGCCTTTTAATATTGAGTCAAACAAGAATGCTCGGTCATAGTTTATTATTGTAACATTTAATAGAACGTTGTAATAGTTATTCAATTAGTCGTGGTTCACGAGCTTGGATTTAAACTACTTAAAGTCCAAAAGACAAGCCCAGCCCAATATATAGCCCATAGAAGCCCGCATGTGGGTGGACTATATATACTCCCCTCCTAGCATGTTAGGATGGTTGTATGTTCACTTGTATTCTTTTCTCAATCTAATATTCACCTAGTTTTCTCCACCTTCTCTCTACTTTCTCTCTCTAGAATCCATCTATTTTCTTCTTTATTTCTATAGTTAATCATCTTTTATTTAGGGAAAACACATGATCCGTCCTAATAGACAAAATTGGACATCCTAATTGATTTTGGATCTTTCGACTAAATATTTTGAAGTGATCAAAAGCTTCATTCTTATTAGACAAAAATCTAGTCCAAGTGAATCTAGAATAGTCATCAACTATAACTATGGTATAAAGGTTACCTCCATAACAACGTATGGAGGAAGGTCCAAAGAGATCCATATGTAGGAGCTCTAGGCACCGAGAGCTTGAAACCAAGCTTTTAGCCTTGTGACTAGAGTGAACTTGCTTCTCAACTCTGAAAGCATCACAAAAGTGTCTAGCAAATTTAATCTTGGGGAGATGTCTTACCAACTCCTTAGAGACTAAAGATTGAATTAAAGCATACTAGCGTGACCTAATCTCCTATGCCAAAGAGTAGAACTGTCATCTAAATTCGCTAGCCATAAGTTGTCTTTCTACTTCCTATTGACCTTCTTGACATAAAGCCCATGCTTTCTAACACCTTTCCTAATCATCTTTCCATCTTTTATGATTTCACTATCATGTTGGGAAAAGATGAACTTACACTTATTGTCACAAATTTGACATATGCTTAGTAAAATAAAACCTAAGTTATCTACTTGCTCAACATTTTCAATGGTCGTGGAGTCAAGAGAAACCGTACCTTTTCCAATGATGTTACCACGTAGTTTACTAGCAAAAGTGATGTTACCTCGATTATATGCTTTGTAAGTAGAGAACAAACTTCGATTACCCGTCATGTGTTTAGAACAACCACTATCCTTAATCCACTCGTCGGGCTCCAAATCAATTCCCAAGCATATCTAGGCAACACCACACAAAATCAACATTTGGTACCCAATATCTCATGCGTCCAAAATTGTTAGTTCCAAAAATCCCTCTCATTTGGTTGGGATGCATGAATAGAGAACACATGCCCCACGGAAAAAAACATTGTTGAAAATTATTCCAATTCATATCAGCATTTTGATGTCCATTGTTTTTCTTAGGATTCCTTGATCTTGACCTAGAGTTATTATTGTTTCTAGGTGTTGGTGTTTTACTTCTAGGTCGTGACTTAGAATGTCATTCCTCTTAGGTGTTGGTATTCTACTCGCAGCCCTTGAATCATTTCTAACTCTTGGAGGAGTAGACGATTGTCTTGACTCTTGATACATTTTTCATTCCAATTAAAGGTTTACTTAAAGACTTGTAAAATTTGTCAAGTTCCTTTTTATCAAGTATAGGTAATTCAACATTGTTAACCACAAGATATTTTAGCCCTTTACCTAAAATAGACTTTTTAGAATGTTGAGAATTTCCTTTTACAGAGGTCTTTGTCCGCGGTTCCTTATCTCGACCTATGGTTCCATAAATATATGTAACCGCACCATACTTTGGCGAACCGGGGGCAGAAGATAGTTTTACTGAAAATCTAACTTTTTTTGGTTCAATAGTAGATGTTTTTATTAGTGTTAAAACCCAACCCAATTCTTTCCCTAGAATGAATTTGTCTACTTAACATATCATCAAGAGCACTAGTACTTTTCATGAACTTTTCCAAGTTATTGGAGGTGCTCTTGAGATCATCATTATCTTGTCTAACACTTTCACAACTTAGACAACCTAAATCAACTTCTTTTTTTCTCAAGCTTAGCCAATTTATATCTTAGCTCACTAATCTCATTTTCAAGCTTGGACCTAGTTGATTTTAGCAATTTTTTCTTTTCAATGAATTTTATACTTACTTTACATAGGTTATTATATTGACCTTATAATTCTAAATCATCTAGAGAGAAACTATCATTGCTATAGTATTCGGTTTCGGAATGTACCTCGTTAGAAGAATGAGCCATGATACACTTCTCGTATTTAGCATAGTCGTCACATTCTTCACCACTATCGCTCCACAAACCTCCAACAAACGCCAGGTGATTCTTGTCGCGAGATGGCTTAGGACATTTACTGATGAAATGATTTGGGTCGCCACATCTAAAGCATTTCCTATCACCTTTGTCATTCTTGACAAATCGGTTTTTGGAGAAGGCTTTCTTGTCGTTGCTCGGTTGTCTCACGTGTTGACCTCGTCGCTTGAAGAACTTCTTGAAGTCTCTAACCGCCATAGCATATTCCTCATCATCACTTTCTGAGAAGGAGCTTTCGTTATCACTTAGCACTTTCTTGACCTTTAGTGCTAGAGACTTTCTTTCACTCTTGGTTTTCACCATTTTCGAGTCCTTCAAGATTATCATTTCATGAACCTTCAAGTTGCCAATAAGTTTATCAAGTGATAATATGGTAAGGTCCTTTGATTCTTCAATCGCCATGACTTTAGCTCTCCACTTTGGATGCAACGCCCGAAGAAACTTCCTAACATTGTTCTTGCTACAAATACCTTCATCAAGTGCTTTTAGACTAGTAATAATAGTATTAAACCTAGCAAATGAAGTATCAATAGTTTCATCTTCTAAGATGAAAAAATGTTCATATTGTTGAACAAGAAGATCGATTTTGCTTTCTTTGACTTGGCTATTACCTTGGTGGGTTATAAAAGAGTGTTTATAAATTTCTTTAGCGGTTTTACACATAAAAATCCTTTCATACTCTTTCTTAGGTAAAGCATTATAAATCACCATTTTAGCCTCATTATTTTTAGCAAGTTTCTTCTTAGTGTCATCATTAGAATTTTCAAAAGTAACTAGTTCTTTCTTTTTAGAAACTTCACTATATTGATAAGGCAAAAAGTCACCGTTAGTAATAACATGCCAAAGACTTGATTCCACATAAGTCCAAATCTATTTTTCCAATAAATAAAACTATCGGTTTCAAAAAGAGGTGGTCTTTGCATATATTTCCCTTCTAGGTACTTGTTGGAATCCATAGGTCGATTCAAGTTTTAAAATACAATATATTTTAAAAATGCTTGAGAAACCACTCTCTAATACCAATTGTAGAAACTAGAAGGGGGTGAATAGTTTCTTAAATTTACTTGTTTAAAAATCGATTTTCAAGAATCATTTTTCAAAAAACTTAGACTTGAGTGATTATGTGAAATATTCTTATGCACAATATGAATAATAGATAGTGGATCTAAACTAATAATCACAAGTATATGCAAGGAAAGAATAATGAATGTAAAGAGATAAGGAAAGGAAAGATCAAACCAAACACCAAGGATTTATAGTGGTTCGGAAACAAAGCTCACTCCTCGTTCCTCCTCCACTCCTCGAGTACTCCTTACTCGAGAGTTCACTAATCAACAAGCCCCTTAAGTTGGAGAAACCGTACACGTCGCTTAACCAATTTCCGAATCTAAGCTAAAAGTCGAGCCCTAATCTTAGCTAGGACTAGTTTACACCAATATACTATAAGGCCTAAGTATTAACCACAATACATACACAACTTCCAAATTTTCACAACAATTTGGATCTTCACAACAACACAAGAATGAAATAAAAGTCTGATCTTCAATGGATATTGAGGTAGACACAACGCTTCAAGGATGAAAGTGTTCTTCTCTTTTCACTTGTGAGGATGAGAGGGGACGATAAAGATTCACTTCTAAACAAGTAGTAATCAACCAAATAACCAAAGATTTGAGTGATTTAAGAAAGTGGATTGAATCTAGAAATTTGTGTGCAAAAGAGGTGAAAGGAAAATTTAGAAATGGTCTACTATTTATAAGAGAAGGCTCCAACAGATCTTTCTGCCTGCGCTTCAATAATTGTCTTGTAGTCCGATATCAATAGAGAACCGCATAGGCATTTAAAGAACCGCACATGGTAGACTCCACTCCTTTTTGTCTTCTAGTGGGTTAGTCACATCTAATGAAGTTTTTATCCTCAAAGGATATTCCTAAACCATATGGAATATACTATTTTCAAATTTTCAAATTTCTAAGTTAATAAAACATTTTCTTAAAAATAAAGTTTAATAAAAACTTTTGTCACTTCAAATCACTTTTTATGAAAAACTAAATCCTTGATCACTTAGTTAGGTTGAGAACTTGTTTATTCATACCTTAAGTGATAATGGATGAAATGAAAAATACTTGAATTCAAAAATCCGATTTTCGTTGTTTTTATAAATGCTTGTTTTTATATATTGTCGTAATCAAAATCAAGTGAGACCGAAAAATGTAAGTAACATTTTTAGGCATCATTGCATTAACAGATGTGAAGTCCAACGTCGTAAAGCAAAAGAATTAAAAGATAAAGATACGCATATTAGTCTCCAACGAAGTCCTATGAACCATATTTAGCGAGAAGTCGAGGAAGCAGAAGAAGACTAGTCGCCAGGGCGTATGGGTGTCCATTGTTTGGGTTTGACCCACAAAAACCGAAAACCAAACCAAATCGAACCCAAATGAGAACCGAACCAAAAATAGCATTCGGGTTATGGGTTATAACCGAAATACAAATTTGGTTTTTGGGTTGGATATGGGTTTGACAATCAGACCCGAAAACCGAATCGAAAACCGAAGTTATACAAATATGTTGTAAATAGCGTGTAGCGTAGCGTAGCGTTATTGTCAAGCTACAAGCTACACAAGCTATAGCGAAGTTATGGCGTTTTCTGAAGCGTGATGTATAGCGGCATAAAATATTTATAAATTAGTATTTATATAGCGAGTTTACAAAATGGAGCAGTATTTTAATTTTAATCTAAAACAAAACCGGCTAGTAGTTACTCAAGGATTTATCTCCATAGTAAAATTACTAAACCCGAGTCTACTAAATAGCCAAAAACTAGTAAACGAGCAAAATTCTTGTAAATCTGCAAAAATATTCGAAAAAAGCGCCACGCTACGCGCTATAGCGCGCTATATCACGCTTTATGGCGCTTTTTAGCACGCTACGCCTTAAGAAGCCGCCTTAGTCTGTTTCGTAACGTGGAGGCCACGCTACACGCTATAGCCCGCTATAAGACGCGCTATAGCGCGTTATTTAGAACCCTGATTATATACATAACATTTTGTAACAAACTTTTGTAATAACTTGTTACAAAAAACTTTTTTAATTTTAAATGCAAATTTCTGTTTATTTATTTATTCTTTTCATAAATTAATTTCATCATATTTTTAAAAATTTCGTGCTTTTTAATTCAATATCTATTTTGATATATTTTAATTATCTTTTAATTTCTTTATTCGGTGGATTTATTTTTGTTCAATTTTTTACAACTTTAATTATAGAGTCCGGTTATTTTGGATACCTTGTATCCAAAGGATACAAGGGGACCAATCCCCACCTTCCATTTAATATTAATCAAAGGCCCAGATTAATTCTTATTTTTTAATTAAAAAAAGCGGAGGGGTATTTTCGTCATTTTACCCCTCCCAACTAACATCACCTACCACTCTCCCACTTCCTAGATCTAACAGTCGGTGTTTTTTTTTCTTCTCTCTAAAATACACACAAAAACACACACACATACACATATTCAAATCTTAATCTATCATCAAATACATCAAATTCATCGATAATCACATTCGTAAGTCGATCATCACCTTCATAAAAAAGGTAAAATTCATTCGATTCGTTTTGATTCATCTTTTTTTAGCTTATTCTATGTGAATAAGCTTATTATTCATCTTATTCTTTTATAGCTTATTTGAGAAATTACATGAATTTAACGAATGATAAGGTAACTTATTAGATGATTCATGTGAATAAGCTTATAACTTATCATCATCTTTATTATCATGAATAATAAACTAACTTATTAGCTTATTTTCATAAATTATAAGATTTTATGGCTTAATCTCGTTGAACATATTCAGTATGACCTGTTAGTGAAGTATCATATATGATATACGATGTCATATATGATATAAGCTAAAACATCATATATGATAAAATATATCATATATGATTATGTGCTTGAAATTGAATTAAATCTTATTTTTTATGGCTTTATCTTGTTGAGGAGATTTAGTATGACATCTTAGTGAAATATCATATATGATATACTATATAATATATGATATAAGCTAAAATATCATATATGATAAGATATATCATATATGATTATGTGCTTGAAAATTGAATTAAATCTTCTTTTTTGTGTAGAGAATGTTGTTTTCAAGGAATATTGAACATTACAAGCATCCAAATGGCCAAGAAGGTTAATGAAGAAGCTCATAAAATTTTAGTTTAAGTTTAAAAGGTATTCTTTGTATTTTTCTTGTAATCTCCTAATGGAGTTTTGACGTATATAGAGGATTTGTGATACATTGATATCTAGTACAACGTCTTGTTAATATGGTTTAACTTTTTTGGTATTATGTGATGATTGTTTTGATAAATTAGTGATGGTCATTAGAATATGAATCATGTTATCATTTTTTAAACATCAAGTATAGTGTCAAATTCATGATTAAAACAAGGAGTGTTTTGGATTCACTTGTCTAGAAAAAAAAAAAGAATATTTTTTTATGAGTATCATATATGATGATGCATTATCATATATGATACTCAAATATTTTTGACAAATTCAACAAAAGGTTTGCTAACTTCATGACTAAAACAAAGAGCCAACTGAATCAATGATTAAACATTTGTTCATAAAATAAAAAAGTAGTTTTTAAGAGCATACAATTGATGATTTAACACTTGTTCAAATAGAATGTAACCAATCATGATTAAAACACTTATTCATAATAAAAAAGATACAAGAACAAAAGAGTCTAACCAATTCATAACTAAATCATAACATTCTTATTATTGAAACTACTATTCTTCATTTTCTATCAGTTCTTCTTCATTTTCAACCAAATCACTTTTCTCTTGTAAATCTTCTTTGGCCTCGACGACACCTTCATCTTATCATTACATATATGCGTGCACGTCATCATGCTTTGCTCCAACCATGTAATTGTCACATCTATATATGCTCGTTGTTGTGTTCAGACAGTCTGCATTAATAAAAAGGATGAAAGAACATATTAGGCACCATTTTATCAACGAGTGAATTACCTAGCAGACTATATCAAAATGCGCAATAGGTCAAAACTGTAAAAAAAATCATGTACAATATCAATGTCTGGTTTTTTATATGGCCTGTTAGATATATCATATATGATACCTCATATATCATATATGATATATCTATCATATATCACATATCATATAACTATCATGTATGATAAATGAGGTATCATATATGATAGATCCAACATAATAAGCTTACATCAGCAATATAGTTAAAAATGTCTAATAATACAGCTTATTCACGCTAACTTAAGCTTATTCAGAAACATCATATATGATACCCATGTATCATATATGATAAATGATGTATCATATATGATATATCAAGCTTAATTCAGCATATATCAGCTACATAAAAAAATCCTATTAATGCAGCTTATTCAAACGAAAATAAGCTTATTCGTAACTCTCTTATTCACAAAACCTTATAATTCGTTAAAATAAGCTAATAAGCTAGCTTATATTTCAACAAAATAAATCCAAATCATCTAACTCGCAAGCTTATTCATAACTTTCATCTAATTCAAAAGCTTATTGTAGAATCTTGATAAACTATGAATCTATGAAGTGGGTTGATGTTTTCTAGAGAGAGAAACTAGAGAGAGAAAGTGAGAGAGAACTATGTGATAATTTATTATGTGAAAACTAAAAGTGAACAACAACCAACCCCTTTCCAAGGAGGAAAGGGGCATTTATACTTCTAAGTGACTAATGGACTTGGGCCGGCCCATGACAAGCCCATGGACCGGTTCTTACTTAACTAAATAAGTAACTATTAACTATTTGTTAACTACGAGCTATTACAACATTAA
The DNA here is from genome assembly GCA_025667525.1 of Glebionis coronaria. Lineage (NCBI taxonomy): Eukaryota > Viridiplantae > Streptophyta > Magnoliopsida > Asterales > Asteraceae > Glebionis > Glebionis coronaria. The sequence goes on along the minus strand of JANFOE010001621.1, from coordinate 102,612 downwards.
TAATATTGTAGAGTGACCGATACTTCTAATATACGTAAAAACGTATTTCTAACAATCTCCCCCTAAGGGAGGTCACTCCACGTTACAAAGTTCTAAACCTAGCATACTATACTAAGTCTTCGTTCTTTAGCTCGTAGTCTTTTCTTCTTTTTCTTTTGTTGTGAATATGTTTATTGATCTTTTAGGCTTTGACTTGAGAGCATTGTTCTTTTGGCCAATCACGTGCGATCTTTGCCTTCTTGTGAAACTTGCCTCCTCGTGACTCCATGTTCCACACACTTATGTCTTTTTGTTGAGTTCTCGAAAGTTTCAGAGTTTGTTACAGCGGAAGACTTCATCTTGTACTTTCTTGAATTTTTTGCTGAACTTTGATGCAGAAAGACATAAGCATGTGGGAACGACTTCTACAGGTACACCGCAACACCACCGTCTTTAACTGGTACACAGCAACGCCACCGTCTTCAACAGGTACACAGCAACGCCACCGTCTTTAACAGGTACACAGCAACGACACGAATAAAATGGCTTTGAACATTTTATTCTAATTCGGTAGCATTTTACCTCCGGTCGGTGAAGACCGTTGGACGATATTAGATATCGTACCCGTGACGGATAGTTTCAATTAAGTAACTTCCTGACAGGATTTTGCGGGTAAACCCGTTCTCTTTATTCGACCGTCCAAAGCTGACTGCGAACATAAAGAGTGAATCACTTGGATAAATTATCCTTGTGATTTGAAGCCGTCAATTCATGAAACCTGGAACAAGTGAATTTCAATTAAGATTTTCACCATCGTTGCTTTCCAGTTATCACGAGCTTAATTCATAAAGAATCTTGCATGTCACCTACCAAGTGCTGTTTGATGTTAACACTAGAAGGATTTCCACTCGTCACTGTGATCAATAAAGAGTCACTCTGAGTGTTCTGGCAAGATCATATGATAATGCGTAGAGGCCTGGAACGAGTTTAAGTTCAATTAAGAATTAAACCACTGTTTCCTTCCAGTTTTTCAGAAGATTGGTTCTAAAAGAACCGCACGTGTAACCTACCATGAGCTTGTTTGATGTTGGCTCAAGCAGGATTTCCATCTTCATTGTAATACTTGCGTATTACTCGGATGTTCTGGCAATATTACAGGAATACTGCGTAGGACTCATGAAAATCTCTTACTTTTCACAGTGTGTGAGAAAGCAAGGAATAAATGGAAAGTGTCCTAATGAGACTTTTGATGATCTCTTGGCTCTAGACTCGATAGTGCGTTTTGATTTAGTGAGCGATGACTGGAGAGGAGTGCCACCTTTTCAATACCAGTCTATTCGGAGTGAATAAACCAATAGATAACGTGTTGATCTCCGTGTGATTAAAACAAATACCTTTTTAGAGATATTTGAGTTAGCTGGTAAGGGTTGTGCATTGCATCACTGGGTCCATGATGTCTTTCTTCAATACCGAGAATCATTAACAAAAATGATCTCAATAGCATATGTATTGACCCGGTTTCTGCCTTAAGTTGTAAGGAGGGCTTCTTTCTTTACACCCTTTATCTTTACAATTCTTTTTCATTCTTCAACCCCTTCAATGCTTACCAATACGTCATCACTAGCACCTTGTTGTGATTGTTCCAGTGCTAGCTTAAGTACTTGGTCGGCATTCAGCTACGTTCACTATCTTTCTCCAACTTTCCTAGGACTTCTAATTCTATCTAGGGAATTGTCCTTGGGAAGATTCCATCGGCTCTGATGAATCATTGGACTAAACCTATTCCTACCACCCTTTTGTCACCACATTCGTCGTGAATTAAGTGTGTTTTGGGAAGGAATTGCCACCATGAAAAATCATTGAAAAATCACCTAAAGTACTTGTGATATTGAAATCAAAAGTTTCGTACCTTAGGTGTTTTTGATCATCAAAAACGCTCCCCCTTAACACGTGCTTTACACATATTAAGTTGGATAATCGTTAAGTCTTTTTCATCTTTTAGCCAAGTATCATTTAAATCTCCTTAATCCTATTTTCTCCCCTTACCCAAAATGTTAACCATTAATATTTGGGATATTGAATGGATTAACCGGTCTTTGGGTAAAAAATGAAATCGATGTGTGGCCATAGAACATGTTAATGCTCCCCCTTAAGTTAATAAGGGATAGTTGTAGTGCTTTAGTATGATATATTTTGAAAGATTTAGAACCTCATGAGAAGTTCTTGAAAAATTATCATACTTTAACACTACATCAAGCCGTACAAGCACAATATTCACAAATATACATATTCACAATTGAAAACCAATATAAAGTGGACCTGAAGTGTACGACCCTTTAGATGGATCGTTGCAGTAGCTTGTGGTGCACTAAATATGGTCTTACACCAACGAATCTTTCCAAGCTCCTCATCAATCTACGTTCACGGAGCTTTTGATCTATCTTCTTGATCACATACTTGGCCATCTGCCGATATCCCTGATGCCAATCCTCAGTCATCTCTGGTAAAGTCCCACCCGAATTGAGATGCTCCAACTTTCCTCTGACGTAGATGAGAGTCCCATCACTGTACTTATAAAGCTCACCCACCCTCATAAACTTCATTAACCCTCGACTGTTCAAGTAGAAAATCCCACAATTCGGAACAGAAATGCCGGTATAGGGACATCTGTTGACATGTTGAGGTAACACTTGATTCACTGGACGGGTTAGGTTAAGCTTTCTTTGGTAACTTTCGACTCCCAACTGAAGATCTTCAACTCGTTTCTTGATAACAACGCTTCGTGTGAACATACGAAGTGTTGTATTCAAGGCAATGAGGTCTTCACGAGGAATATGTGTGAGTTGATCACGGGTCATCAGAAGCAACATATCTTCGATATCCTCAAGGCGAATGATAGAAAAATCTCCCTGCTGGATTTTGTATTCTCTGTCATCCTCCCTTTTCAAACGAATCTCCGTCACATGATAATAGCCATTCTTGGCTTCAGTTTTCAGCCCTAAAATACTGGAGATGCGGATATCGGATCTAACGTTGCTTCCTGAATTGACTAAGCAGCAACCCCTGTACGCCCTTCGGACTCGTTCGTCCCAATGAGATGCACCTATAACAGCATACATATCATAATTACGAGTTACCTTTGGGACCCATAGTCGGTTTACCTTTTCCTCGATCCAGGGTATTGTCCCCCAGTTGGCAGCTTTCAGCAAGGTCAAGGAGGTTGCGTACTTTGATGAACCCTTCAGAAGATACTCAAGATCATAGGTGATGAAGAATTCGAGAGCAATCTGATTATCTTGAGTAGGATCAAGTGGAGGTGGAGCTCTTTCTGATTCATGAAGACCTGGCCGTTGAACGGTATTCAGAGCTTTCAGGATCTCATCAGCATAGTACTCGAACTCCATTCGGGTTAACCGGGTTTTGGCGCGAATTCTCTTATCCTTCAGCGCTCTCTTCACCAGAGACGGAGTAACCGAAGTCTTATACTCATGAGCCAGAAATGCACATAAGTCAATTGGACTGCGGATACGGAGATACAAAACATCTCTGTCAGCGTCTGTGATCGGATCATATTGCGCCGCTGCCGTGATCCAAGCCTGTGGTGGTGCAGTCTCGTCAATCTCCAACGTGTCTGCCCAATCCCGTGTGCTTGATTCAGGAACAGTAGATTGGGGTTCTTGTTGTAGAGGAGTGGAAACGTGAACATCTGCTGGTTCTGATTCAGGCATTTCGGCGGTGTCGTGAACGGGTGAGTGTTGTGCAGCTTCAGGTTCAGTTACCGATTCTGCAATCACAGGAGCAACAACAACAGAACTAACGGGGTTAGTGGTAATAGGTAAAGATACAGCAATAGATGTACCAGGAATCGATGACGCCGTAGTAGCATTCACATCGTGGCGCCACTTGGATCGTCTTGATTCCGTGGAGGTAGACTTTTCCTTCTGCTCAGCATCTTTCTTAGACTTGGTTCCAGACTTAGCAAGTTTCTTTGAGCTGGCAACCTTATCTCCCTTTTCAGGCTGTTTACCCCCATCATTATCCTCGTCGCTATCCTCGTTGCTCCCCTTAGCACTCTCCTCATTACCATCACCACCATCATCACCATCATCATCATCATCATCCTCATCATCATCGTCATCGTCATCGTCATCATCCTTTTCTTCTTCTTCTCCTTCTTCTTCCTCTTCTTCACCAGTACCCTCTTCTTCTTCACTTTCTTCCCTTTCTTCCTCAGGCAGAATGTGGTATGGTACCACACTTCCAAACGTTTTAAATAACCTATCATCCTCCATGATAGCGTCACTCAGGGATTTGTAAAGAGCCCGTTGAATCCTGGATTTATCAAACGATCCAATTTCCCTCATTCGAGCTTTCAGGATCTTCTTTAATTCAAAATCCGTCAACTCATAAGCAATTCTGTAGGCGGATTCAGAAGGATTGGATGACTTGATCATCAAGTTATCAGCTGCGATTTTCTTCATCTCATCACGCAATTTTGGCATAATGGATTCAACATATTCTTTTACTCTCTCTTCAACAGTTGCTTCAAGTGCTTCTTTCTGCTCCCTGTATTTATCCCTCATAGCTTGAAGTCTTGTGATTCGTGCAGCATGCTTATCAGCCTCCGCCTGCTTAACTTGAGCTAGTTCTTCTGCATGAGCTTTACGAGTCGTCTCCATCTCTGCAGCGAATTTAGCAAGCATCTCTTCTTGTGCTTTCTTTGAGGCTTCTTCACTTTGCACTCTTCTAAGTAGCTCTTCTCGAAGGTTTTTCATCTCTTGTCTTTGGCTATCCGTGTGTTTATCCAACATCTCTACCATAACAAATGCAGCCATTGAAGATGATGCAGAGCTACTTTGGGTTGGTTGAAGAGGCTCGGTTGTGACAACGGTACTAAGGATAGGAGTTATTGGTGGTGGAAGGAATGGTGTTGAAACCGGTCTGGTTGGTAAGGGTTGTATTGGTGGAGGTTGAGTTGCTAAAGGTTGAGTTACTAAAGGTTGAGTAGACACCATGATTGTAGGAGCAACAAACTCCTTTTCCACACTTGCTGAAACTGGGATGGATGTCTCCTTCGAAGTAGAATACCTTTCAGGTGATCCAAACTCGTCAATATCCTCTGGCTCCTCGTACTCTTCTTCAATATTTATCCTCGCACCTGAACCACTACCGCCAGTATCTTTCCTACTCCTTTGAATAGCTATCTTCATCATTTTTCTCTCCGCCTTGTCAAGAGTAGGATCAACAACGTCTTCCTCGTCACGTAGAACTAACTCATCAGCCTTACCCTTTCCCTTCTTGACCTCAGTCTTCTTCTTCTTGGTTTCGGGTTCTGGTAAAGCAACTGGTTGCTTGCATTTACCTTTACTCTTGACCGTAGTAGACGAGTCTTCTACTGTCTGAAGGCTTGCTTTCAGCTTCTTGATTTCTAGCAGCAGTAGCTTGTAATCAGCAGAGCCTTTGATTTTATCCGTCAGAAGATGATCGGGAATAGGACCGGGAATCACACCACCAGATGGTCCTTCATGCCTAAGATCCACCGTATGATCAGCTTCTACAGTGTGATGCCGACTTGCTGCACGCCTATCAATAGTAACATCATTCTTCATACAATAATTAATGATAAGCTTGATAAACCGAGGATAAGGAAAGAAATTTGTCTTAAGCTTCTTGTTTTGGAAGAGTTGGAAGGTGAATTCTTCCCACAACAATAATGCATAGTCTGCATTTGCACCTTTATACATTCCATAGAAGATGTTCATAATAGGACTGCGCAAAGCATCATGCCCACTTGTTTTCGGTGTAAGACATCTACTGAGAATACCCAACATTGCTCTCCAAGGCTGACCTACTTTAGCAGTGGTAAATTCAGACGCAACTCGTATGTCAGGACATCCAAGAGCATCGAACAACTCCATGAGTTCGTCTTTAGTAGGATCCCTCGAAAATTCCATACCTTTGGGTGTATCCCGAATGCCAAATATCTTACGGAAGTCTGAAACATTAAGTGTCTGCTGCTTGTTGTTGAGGGTGAAGGTGATCTTGTTTGAAGTGCTTTCCTTGGTGGCCCAGAACTCATACATGTAATCATAAGGCACCGAGGCACTACTTCTTAAAGCATTCTTGAAATGGGATTGATCAAGGATTGCTATGGCGACTTTAAACCCATGGTGAGTGGATTTTGAAACTTGCTTCAGCCGGTAATTGTTTGGTATGAACTTGAGGGTTCGTGCTTCAGCAATTGCGGCTTCTCTAGAGTCTTGGATTGCTTGTACTGTTGGATTAGTCATTGTATCTGCTTAAGATAAGACATGAAAGGTTGATGCACAAAAATACATATAGATATGTGTCATTCTTATTTTTAAGCATAACATATTTCAACAGGTACTTAGAACATGCAAACCACTATCAATCAAACAACTCTTCATCCGGAACTTTCCTTCATTCGGAACTTCTTCATCCGGAACATTCCTTCATTCGGAACTTCTTAATTCGGAAGTTCTTCATTCGGAACTTCTTCATTCGGAAGTTCTTCATTCGGAACTTCTTCATTCGGAAGTCCTTCATTCGGAACTTCTTCATTCCGAAGTTCTTCATTCGGAAGTTCTTCATTTGGAACTTCTTCATTCGGAAGTCCTTCATTCGGAACTTCTTCATTCGGAAGTTCTTCATTCGGAACTTCTTCATTCGGAAGTCCTTCATTCGGAACTTCTTCATTCGGAAGTTCTTCATTCGGAACTTCTTCATTCGGAAGTCCTTCATTCGGAACTTCTTCATTCGGAAGTTCTTCATTCGGAACTTCTTCATTCGGAAGTCCTTCATTCGGAACTTCTTCATTCGGAAGTCCTTCATTCGGAACTTCTTCATTCGAAAGTCCTTCATTCAGAACTTCTTCATTCGGAAGTCCTTCATTCGGAACTTCTTCATTCGGAAGTCCTTCATTCGGAACTTCCTTCATTCGGAAGTCCTTCATTCGGAACTTCCTTCATTCGGAAGTCCTTCATTCGGAACTTCCTTCATTCGGAAGTTCGTTCGGAACATTCCTTCATTCGGATGTTTTGTTCAAAACTTCCTTCATTCGGAAGTTATTATCCATGTTCATCCGGAACTTCAAAACACAGCCTATTGATGATTTAATCTATGTGCGTTTGTGAGTTCTAAGGCAAACTAAGGCAATATAACATCTTCTAAAGACATTCCGAGTATATCCCACTTATAACCCTAATCAATTAAACCTAAATTAAGGAGTAAACCCTAATCTTGATTGATTTAATTATATGAATCAATTAATACGATTTAACTGATGAATTAGACGAGTTACAAGTTAAAGATGATGTTATTACCTTTTAAGATCGAATGAAACAAATGGATTGATTGAAAACTAGAGATCTTGGTGAAAGCTTATGTGTGTGAAAATGGCGGCAAGGAGTGAAAAATGAACAGTGAGGAAGAATAAATGGACGGGGGGGGGGGTTTGTTTTGACTTAGGTCAAACTTTTTGACAACTTTCTCAAGTTGTCACTTAAGTCCCTACAGTTTTCACTCCTTTTCCCTTTTTATTCCTTATCTTTTCATTTTCTCTTAAGCATTGTTAAATTTCGCCAACACAACTTAAGCATCTCAACCTATTAGCATATCTCCAAGATCTTAAAGTAATGCCTATCACATAGAACGAGCACAAGTCGTATTCTAAAGCAAAACCACTCATAAATCATTTAACCAAATAATTTTCCACAAACACTGTTGAAAATCGTTTTGATGACAAAGATGATTTAATATTTTCTCCCCCTTAAACGATGACCCGTTTTCTATTTAAAGAGCTGTAGTCATTGTTTAAAGAGTCAAATATTGATGAAAACATTTCCAATTAATGTCTTGAAAAAGATTGATTCGTGGTGTCAATAAGATTTCTCTTATATTGACAAATTAATGCACTGAGACGTACATTGATTCGTGTTAGACCAAGTTATAAAGTAAACTTGATCCCTTTGCATGATTTGGCTTGTAAATCATGCCCGAGAAAATTAATTCCCGTTCTGAGCCAACGTTTTCCAAGGAAATACGTGACTTTAATATGAAAATCGGGTTGCAGTCAGAAATAACTACAAGCCATAATGGGCATGTTTTAAAAAATTTCATCTTTTATACGGACTCTATTTATGGCACCGTGTCAATATTGATCGACATTTCTAAGGCCGTAAATATTACCGTACTAAAAGACATGCCCGTTTTAAAAACGAAAAATATTTTTGGTTTTTCTAGGTTTTATAATTTTTATGGTTTTTGTTGGTTTTATATTTTTTATGGTTTTTGTTGGTTTTATATTTTTGTATTTTTCTTTTGTGGTTTATATATTTACTATAATATACATGATCACGAACAAAGGATACTCTGAATAGTTTACCACCACTATTCAGCTGATTCTTCTGTTAACTCTTTGAGAGTCGCTGGAGTGAATGATTTCATACCAAGCTTGTCGATCAAAAACTCGATTCGTCCTCGATCTAAGGCTTTGGTGAACATATCTGCCAGCTGGTACTCAGTAGTGACAAAATACAGCTCGATCACTCCGTTCTCCACCTGCTCTTTAATGAAATGGTAGCGAATGTCTATGTGCTTGGCCCGCGAGTGTTGAACATAGTTGCAGCAAAGGGCAATGGCGCTCTTGTTGTCACAATACATCGGGATTTTGTTAAATCCAAGACCGTAGTCAGTTAATTGTGATCTCATCCAAAGGACTTGAGCACAACAACCGGACATGGCGATGTATTCAGCCTCCGTGCTAGAAATTGCAGCACTTTTCTGCCTTTTTGAAGACCAACTGATCAATCTATCTCCAAGGAGTTGCACAGATCCAGAAGTGCTACGCCTCGTGTCTTGACATCCAGCATGATCGGCATCTGCGTATGATATTAATGCAATAGAGGAATCTTTCGGATACCATAGACCACGATGAAGTGTTCCTTTTATATACCGAAAGATCCTTTTAACAACATGTAGGTGCTTTTCGGTAGGCCGAGCCTGATACCGGGCACACATGCATACAGCAAATTGCAAATCAGGCCTGCTAGCAGTCAGATAGAGAAGGGTGCCGATCATCCCACGGTAAAGTTTTGGATCGACAATAGTCCCATTCCTATCTTCATCTAACTTGGATTTCTCCACCATTGGAGTGTCCACGGGGTCACAATTATCAAAGTTATATTTCTTTAGCGATTCTAGAGCATATTTGGATTGATTAATAAAGATGCCTCTGGGATTTTGAGAAATCTGTAATCCTAAGAAAAATGAGATTTTTCCCATCATTGACATCTGAAAGCGTGTGGACATTATCTTCTCAAAGCGATTTGACAATTCTATGTTAGTGGCAGCAAATATTATATCATCAACATAAATTTGTACTAGAATCATGTCGTTGCTCTCCTTGAGAGTGAATAGAGTGGGGTCCACCTTGCCTTTGGAGAAGCCTTCCGAAATAAGATATGTTGAGAGGAGATCATACCACGCGCGTGGAGCTTGTTTCAACCTATAGAGAGTCTTCTTAAGCTTATACACATGATTAGGAAACTCCGTGCTAACGAACCCATCCGGCTGACTAACATAGACTTCTTCCCTTAGTTCACCGTTCAAAAATGCCGTCTTCACATCCATTTGATAGACGATCATGTTCATATGAGCAGCATACGCAAGGAATAGTCTAATCGCCTCCAATCTTGCCACAGGAGCAAAAGATTCTTCAAAGTCTATACCCAAGGCTTGTTTATATCCTCTAGCGACCAATCTAGCCTTATTCTTCAATACTGCACCCATCTCATCAAGTTTAACCTTATAAACCCACAACAAAGTAAGGATGTTAACCTTGTCAGAGAGAGGAACTAATTCCCATACTTCAAGTCTTTTGAATTCATTTAGTTCCTCCTGCATGGCTTCAATCCAAGATGATTGAGTCATAGCCTGCTGCCAATTTTTAGGTTCAAATTCGGAGAGAAATGCATCAAAGTAGCAATAGAGTGCACTCTCTTGTAACTGATGGCGTGTAGAGACTGGTCGATCGAGATTACCAATGACATTCCTAATTGGGTGATCTTTTGTCCATTTGGTGCTATGTTTTTCAATCCTAGGTGGTCTGGAGTGAACAATAGAAGGAGCTTCTTCTGAGGTAGACGCGGCTAAAGGGTTTTCAGGTATCGCTACACCAAAGAAAGGAAGCTCTTGTAGATTAGCATATTCCAAATCGTGATCAATAGAATCCTCTTCCACATCATTAGGCACAAGTAAGGGTGACGATTCAGGTGTAGTTTGAGAATCACTTGGTGAGGGTGCATCCGGTTCAATGTTAATTGAAGATGCATTTGATAAAGCTTCATTAGCAGGAGCAACAACTTCAGGGATTGGAGCTATCACTACAGGTGCTGGAACTTCATCATTTGGGGGATCAAAGAATTCGTCAAACAACGGTTGAAACAGTTTATCCCACTCGGGCCTTGTAGGTGGTAAAAATAATGTAGAAGTAGGATTATTGGGAACTAATCCGGAACTAATAGCACCGGTTCCCATCTCATGAAGCGCGGGTTCAGAGCTGTGTTGCTCAGAAGCCATCGCTGTCAGCTCATCGAAATCTGCGTCCATAGTTTCTACAATCTTACCAAGACGACGGTTGTAAATTCGGTATGCTTTCTTGGAGGGTGAGTAACCAATGAAAATACCTATATCGGCTTTCGGTTGTAGCTTGCCCAAGTTCTCACTATTAATGTTTGGATAACAAAGAGCACCAAACACATGAAAAAATGAGACATCGGGTTGACGGTCATGTAGAAGCTCGTAAGGTGTTTTTCCATGGCGTTTCCGAATGATAGAACGGTTTTGGGTGAAACATGCAGTAGATATAGCTTCTGCCCACAAGAACAATGGAGCGTTCGCATAAATGAGCATAGTCCTAGCAGCTTCCATAAGCGTACGATTCCGTCTTTCAACGACACCGTTTTGTTGTGGAGTGCGTGCAGCGGATGTTTCATGTGAGATACCAACTCCTTCATAGTAATCACGAAGAGTCTGGTTGACGAACTCTGTTCCATTATCTGTACGAATACGGCGGACAGTAGTATTCAAACGTACCTGAATGAATTTCAGAAAAGTGATGATAGCCTTCGGTGCTTCATCCTTTGTACGTAGAAATCTAACCCATGTAAACCTGGAGAAATCATCCACAATGACAAGAATGAATTTCTTACCGCTCACACTTTCAGTTCTCATTGGCCCACAAAGATCCATATGCAAAAGATGAAGTTTTTCTTGATTGGTGTCTTCAGCTTTGGGCTTATATGATTTCTTGGTACTTTTCCCCCTTGAACACGCGGAACATAAATGATCCTTGTGAAATTTGAGCTTTGGAAGACCACGAACTAATTTGTTTTTAGCCAGATGATTGATAGCATCAAAATTAAGATGAGATAATCTGCGATGCCATAACCATGACTTGGTCTTAGATGCTTTAGAGAGAAGACATACTGGAGAGGCGGCCATCATGTCTTGTAGGGACAACGTATAAAGATTTGCACCACGAGATCCCTTCAACAAATCTTTTCCTTCCAAGTTGCGGATGAAACAAGTATGTTGTCGAAAAGCAACCTCTAGGTTGGAATCACAAAACTGTCCTACTGAGAAGAAGTTATGACCAAGACCTTCTACATAGTATACCCTTGAAATCGTAACGTTTCCAATCTGATATTCACCATACCCCATTATCTTTGCTATATGATCATTACCGAATTTGACCGTACCAAGAAACTTGCTGACGAAATTTCGGAGCATCGAGCGATCTCCGGTCATATGCTTTGAACAACCGGAGTCCAAATACCAGAGGATGATTTGGACCACCTGAAAATATCACCAGACGAGGACAATGTAGAGGTATCGGAATCTGAATGTTCCTTGTTATTAGCAGGTACAGATTTAATAATCTTAGATTTGCTAACTTTAGGTTTCTTAGATTTCCTAGCCTTCTTCTTCCTAGTTGGTGGTTTAGATTCTAGTTGGCTTAAATCCTGTGGTATTTCTTCACTGATAGGCACTATAGTGGGGGCTGACCTAATTAAAGGGCGTTGTTTCCATACTTTATTGCTAGTGTGCCTAATTAAAGGACTCTCAAACCTAACCTCAATGGATGCATTCCTAGTTAAAGGGCACATTTTTCCATCTAATGTATAGGTCCTACCAGTGGGACGCCATTGCCAGCCAACTTGGGCACGAGTTCTACCTGTTGGCTTCCATTCAAGACCATTCCTAATGGCATTCATTTCATTCACATGATCAATAAGACACAAATCATGATGTTGGGAAAACATACATTCGTTACAATTCCAACAATTCAAATTAGAATTCACGAATGGTTTAGGCTTCTGCACAGGCGCAGAGCTTTTAGACTTAACATGATTCTTTTTATTTAAAACTGAACTAACATTCCTATGGTGAGCTTCTACGTTCTTCTTGTTGGTACTACTAGTGGAGGGCTTGATCTTATCTTTCTTGAGTGGCGATCCTTTAGCCTTAGTAGACTCTTTTACTCCTGTAGAAGGCAAAGTGGGAATATTAGCAACAGATTTTAAAGGTGCTTTACTTGATGGTGCCAGTGACGGTTTTGCTCCTGGAGTCTTATTGAATGGAGTTACAGCAATGGGCCTATTAGTAAGTAGTGCAGAGCCTGGTTTACCTATGTATTTCAAATATGCTAAGCAATATTGAACTCGCTTAATATATTCATGAGCCGAATAATAGTAGCTACTTGAGGGATCTAAGGCATAAAGATCGTCTAAAATATCCCTAACAAGATCTACATGCTTAATGGCATTCCTCATATAATCATTGTAGGTAACCGGGTTTCTCTTATGAAGCGGGTTCTTATAAAGCACTACTGACTTGGTTGTTGGAGCACTAGTGGACGGTGCAGAGTCGGTAGCTAAGTTATCAACAACTTCTTGTCGGGTGAGAAGAAGTGTCTCCTTTAACTCGGCCAAAACCATGTTTTTGTCAATGAGCCGGATGTTTAAGTCAGAGATTTCCTCACACTTTTGGTTCAGTTGTTCAACATAAGATTGTTGCTGTGCCGCATTAAAAGCGAAGCGTTCTTCTAGTGAACCATAAAGAGTGGATAGTCCCTGTCTTGTCCGATCCATCTCCTCTAGAACAGACGAAATTCTAATTTCTAAGACCTGGTTTTTAGACTCTGCAGCCTCTAGTTCCAATTTTAGTGTTTCATTTGATGACACATCTCTCTTCAATCTCATAATCTCTTCCTCTAATGCCTTAACTATTGCAATCATCTTGTCACTCGTCTCAACACCGTTTTCACAACTATTTGTTATCAAAAGATCCTCATTTTGAGTTTGTTGTTTCAGTTCTAAAGATATACAATGTTGTTCTAGTTGATTAAAGCGTTTTGAAAGTAAATTGTAAGAATCTTGTAGCTTTAAAAACTCAGCGTTAGATTCGTGACAAGACTGATTATCTACCTCATTTACAGTATCAGCAACATTTACAGAGAGATCACAAACATCATCACATATATTCACAGCATCACAATTAATCATAGCGGATGTAAGCTCATTCGAATAATTAACATTTACAGTAGTAAGCACATCACACGAGATTACTTCGGACAAGAATCGGTCATATTCAGATAAAATCTTTTCCTTTTCAATCAGTTGTAGTTCGTAAGCGGTGTCCATTTCATAAAACACTTTTTGAACTTCTCTAATTTCAAACTCGAGATTTTCTTTAAGAGATGCAAAACTTCCTTTTAGACTTTCGACAAATGGGTTGATCTCATTTTTAAACACCTCGTTCATGTGTTCGAAAGCCCATTCTCCGGCGTTTAGGCCATTTGAAGTCGTACATTCCAAAATGACCTTGTCAAAATTAGTAAAGTATTGATTAATCTCTTGCAAGTTTAACCATACAGTGCTAACAGGTGGAAGATCCTTTGGAATTTCCTTAGGACCTTCCATGTTGACAAGTGTAGGAAATGTACTAGGGTTTTCTTCATTCAACATGTAGGTTGGTGCTGTAATGAGATCTTTGTCCATATGGAAGCGAATTCTAAAATCCGTTTTAGCAAGCTCCTTATTCATTTTAAAATAATCACACTCGGGATATTTTGCAGAATTGTATGACCGATCCTCATCAACTAGATCCTTACTTGTTCGATCATCGAAAATAACAATCGGGTCTAAGACCAATCCTAATTGGGTTGCATTATAAAGTCTTGGACCATGTCTTAAAGCTTGTTTTGCATACCTTGGGTTAGGGGGAAGGCCTTTTTGACGTGATAAGTTAAATTCTCTAAACGAGGCATCAAATAAGTGCACTAATTGAGAGGCAGCGTATTGTCTTAAAAGCAAATAATCTAGACTTCTAATCTTATTAGTCGCATTAATTTCCATTTCATTCTTCTTAGACTCGAGTAATTCAAAATCCGTTTGAAGTTTTTGAAAATTAGTGACCACTAACTCCTTTTCTTTAAGTTCATTAGAAAGATTTGCTCTTAAGTTTTCAATTTCTTGCAAGTGACCCATTTGTTTGTTTCGAAAGTGATCATATTCGGGATTTGTGAGAACACTAGACGAAGGCACTAATTCCAAAGTTTGAACTTTCTCGTTGCTTAAGGTAAGCTCATCAGACAAATTCTTATTCTTAGCTAGGGTTTCTAAGAGTGCAGCATTCATTTGGCTAAGTAGTGTAGCAGGAACCATGACCAAATCTTGTTGAGCAGGAGTATGCGTATGCGAAATAACTCCCGGTTGTGTTTCACTCAAAGTCTGGGGACTCACATTGATATTACTATCATTGATTGTCTCCTCGTTTGAAAGACTCACCACCGAAGATTCATTCGTATCAGCACGCTCTTGCACAACTTGATGTGGTTGAATACTAGCATCAGTGGTATTATCAATGGTATTAATACGTACCTCAGATCTCTTTTCTGGCCCTAAGCTGGAGATAGTTGCCATAAGAGCTGCCTTTGCCGATTGAAAATCATCACAGTCTGAGTCATACGCATCAAGATCATCTGCTTGGTATGTTGAATTCTGTGTGGTGACAACGTCTTGTTCAGCAATCCCTGGATCAGCAAGAAATGCAAGCTCCTCTTCATCAAGTTCCCTTCCTTGTGCCTGAGCATTCACCAGATAAATCTTCTCTGCAAACCATTGACCATCCCTTCTCCTCTTGGGTTTCTTACAATCCCTGGACATGTGACCCTCTTCCTTGCAGTTGTAGCATGTAATCATTCTCAACTTGCTTGTGGAATTAGCCCGTGGAGGAGTGTTGACCATTGGAGCAGGATTGACCGTGCGTGCATTGGTAGTTGATGTAGTAGGTCTCCCCTGATATGGTTGAATAGGTTGAACCATTACCCTGCCATTCTCAATACTAGCTTGTTGGCGAGAATTGGATGAATTCCTCAACTGATTGTTAGTCGGAGCTGATCCCCTAAATCCTCGTTTGCTTAAAGTCCTTGTGAGATAAGCAGACATAGTGGTTAACACTTCAACTGGGTCAGCTCCTTGTTTGAATACAAGAATGGGGACTTCCTCATCATCACAATACATTGCTTGGTCTTGTTGAGATGCATAATCACCAGAAGGAATACTCATGTGATCAGAATAGCTTGATGGATATGTTGCATTCTCTTGATAAGAAGAATATGAAGGCTGAGCATAAGGTGCAATGCTTGCTAGGTGATGTTGTGAAGCATAGTGTGGTGAAGGTGAATTAAACCGATATTGTTGCTGATGTGAGGTGGGTGGTTGTGGTAGAATCGAGTATTGGTGAAAGGTTGGTGTCATGTAAGGTGATGGATGATAGGCTTGATGTCCCAAGATATAAGGAGTGTTGTTGTGAGACAAGCTTGGTTGATTCGCCATCAAAGCTAATGAATCAGGGTACATACCTCGAGGCGAACGGTGCATGATCACATGTTTCTCATGCTGCTGAAGAAAAGCATATAGTTGATCCAAATTGCACTTATGCAAATCCCTGGTTAACTTAACATCGGTAATATACTCACCCCATTCAGCTTGAGGTAAAGTATTCAAGAATTTGGTGTTAACCTGGAATGGAGCAATCACGAGATTATATACATTCAGATCATTCATGAGAGTGGTGAATCTGAAGTAATAATCGTGAAGCGTTTCCCCTGGGTTGTACATGAATCTATCAAACAGATCATACAACTGACATTCCCTTTCCTGTTTGGTGAGAGACGTACCTTGTAGTAACACCTTAAGACGTTCCCATAAATCCTTCGCCACCGTATACTGACTTACCATTCGATAGATGTCATGTGGAAGGGCTTGGAGAATGGTTTGAAGAGCTTTTTCGTCTGCATCTGCAACAAGTTGTTGAGCTGGAGTGAGTTCTTCAAATTCTCGTGGTCGAGTTACGTTGTTAACCACGATGGTACCATAGTCAAGTGGACCATTTAAAATTGACTTGACCATAAACCTCCCATATACCGGTTTTCCCTTAAGGTAAGACATCATCCGGCCTTGCCATGCTTCAAAAACTTCTTTGATGAGCATTGGCGGGCGATTATCCGTTCCCGTAATGACGGAAATATCCGTAAGTGATGTCATCTGAGGCATTACTGAATTCGGATTCATTTTGTTCACTTCAAAGAGACAAAGATTATCGGTTGATCGAGCAGTGAAGTAAAGCTTGTGAATTGTGTTGAGTTTTTGTTGTAAGAAACCAAGATTAAATCCTCTAAAAAATCGTCGAAAAAACAAGTAAAATAACCCTTGATTCGGAACTTTTTGTTGATTCCGAAGTTTGATTCAGAAGATTTGTCTTGGAATACCTTGATTCGGAACTTTTGGTTCGGAAGTCTTGATCCGGAACTTTCCCTTGATCCGGAACTTCTCCCTTGATCCGGAACTTTCCTTGATCCGGAACTTTCTCCTTGATCCGGAACTTTCCCTTGATCCGGAACTTCTCCCTTGATCCGGAACTTTCCCTTGATCCGGAACTTTTGGTTCGGAACTTCCTTGATCCGGAACTTTCCTTGATCCGGAACTTTTGGTTCGGAACTTCCTTGATCCGGAACTTTTCCTTGATCCGGAACTTTTGGTTCGGAACTTCCTTGATCCGGAACTTTCCTTGATCCGGAACTTTTGGTTCGGAACTTTTTGGTCCGGAACTTTGGTTGATCCGGAACTTTTTGGTTCGGATGTTTTGGTTCGGAACTTTTGCTGGGTAATCAGAAGGTTGTTCGTGTATGAACAGTCGATCAAAAAGAAGATTTAAACCCAGATTTTTACCAAATAACCCAAAAAGTTTTGTGATTTCTACAATAATAAGTAAAAACTAATACTTATCTACTAATCCCAATCACAAAAACACCAAAAATACCAAGAATCAAGATGGATCTTCTTAAAGAACACTAATACAATCAAAAACTAAAAACCACACAAATCATTACCTTAAATCACCCCATAGCTCTTGATACCAAATGTAGAATCTTGATAAACTATGAATCTATGAAGTGGGTTGATGTTTTCTAGAGAGAGAAACTAGAGAGAGAAAGTGAGAGAGAACTATGTGATAATTTATTAAGTGAAAACTAAAAGTGAACAACAACCAACCCATTTCCAAGGAGGAAAGGGGTATTTATACTTCCAAGTCACTAATGGACTTGGGCCGGCCCATGACAAGCCCATGGACCGGTTCTTACTTAACTAAATAAGTAACTATTAACTATTTGTTAACTACGAGCTATTACAACATTAATAGTATTGTAGAGTGACCGATACTTCTAATATACGTAAAAACGTATTTCTAACACTTATTCAAACAAATAAGCTTATTCACATAAATCACCTAAGAAGTTAGCTTATAAGTAAGAACAATCAATCAAAATAATTCGTTCAAAATAAGTTAATTCAAAGCTTATAATTAACATGATAGTAAATTAATAAGCTTATTCAAAATCAAATAAGCTAAATATAAGAATATATTTTATACAAACCTGATGATTCAATTCATGCCTAATCATGAATTCGTATTGATTAATTGATCTAATTAATTGATTCGTGATGGAATCCTGATGATATTCGCGAGGGAGTCGTGATTAAAAGCTTCGATCTATCAATTGTAAAGAGAGAAACTAGATCGGGTAGAGAGAGAAACAGAAAGCCGATGTGTGTGTGTGTTTTATGAGAAAGAAGTGAGAAAAATGCTTATATAGTGAGCGGGTGAAATGACAAAAATACCCTTCCAGTGTAAAATGGATATTTAATCTCAACCATTAGATGGGAGAGAAATGGAGGGTGGGGATGAGTCCCCTCATATCTTAGATAAGTTTGGTATCCAAATGAACTTAAATCTTAATTATATACACAATATTTTTTAAAACTTGATAGGTAAGAGATTAACATTTTTCACATCAAAAATCGTCATCAAGTATCCGCCGATGCATTGCGCGGGTTCCATGTTAGTAAAATAGTTATTATAATATAATCTTCAGTACAATTTTTATACTTGAAATAATTTCTTTTGCTAAATATTTATATAATTATGTATTTTTTAGAAAAATTCGGATAATTGGGGTCACCCGAGAATCGAACCGGATTTAATTTCGGTTTCGAGTTGACCCAGAAAAAAATTAACCGAATAAACCGAACAACCCGAGAAACGAACCGAAAGACACCCCTACCGGGGGCGTGAATATTTTTTTTTAATTCGCAATTTTTTTTATGTCTTTTTCTTTTTATTAATGTGTATTTTTAATTAAAGAAGAAAGAGTTAGATTTTGTTTAAAAATAAAATAATTATTTACGAGGTTTTATGAAAATAAAAGAGCGAGCGGTGTTATTTTTTGTCATAACTAAAAAGTGGCGTTAATATTGGTCTTGTAGGAAAAAGTTCTACATAGACCCTTTTTTTTAGCATAGACTCAATCAACCAATCACAACCACCCATTTTTTTCATCTAACAACAAAAATATATTTTTTAAAAATTCAATATCTCACAAACCGTTAACCGTTACGCAAAACGAAACATACCATCGTGACCAGAATTAAATCATCTTTCAAACGAGGGGCACATGTATATACTTTCGACAAACTTTTTTTCGACTTTTTTTCTTAAGTCACGTCTGAGAAAATCATATATGATTCGTCACGAAACATATATGATTCGTCACGAAACATATATGATTTTCAGAAAATCATATATGATTCATATCACGAATCATATATGATTCGTGACGAATCATATATGTTTCGTGACGAATCATATATGATTTGTGACGAATCATATATGTTTCGAGACGAATCATATATGTTTCGTGACGAATCATATATGATTCTCTCAAACGTGACTTAAGAAAAAAAGTCGAAAAAAAAGTTCGTCGAAAGTATATATATGTGCCCCTCGATAAAAATATGATTTAATTTTCGTTGTAATGGTGTATTTTTTGTCACTTGACGATTTACCGTTTGTGAGTTATTTAATTTTTAAGAAAAAGGTGAAAAGTTAATTTGAATGAATGTGATTGGTTGATATGGTCTATGCTAAAAAGAAGGTATATGTTGATCTCAACTATGCTAAAATATAGAGCTGACATAACAGTTTTTTTTTTTCTTATGGTTTTACAACAATCAAGGCTCTCTTCTGCTTGTAAAATAACATGCATCAATTATTAATACACTTTATCACATGATCATAATTGGAAAAGGCGTGCAAATATTCTTTGCGGGCTGTCATTTACTAAATGATTTTGCTGGTAGTGCTAAGTGTTTTTAGCTTATATTTTTTTAGAACGGCAATTGTTAATAGTTAATGGGTCTAGTCGTGCAATGACATTCAAACGACAGAATGTTTTTTTGTAAATTTCCGTCTAGTTATGTTAAACTCTTTATCCGTTTATATTTTCTTTCTTTAGTTTTATGTCATGTTACTCTTTCTCTCGGCTGTAAATGCGACTCATTATTATATTTTGTTTAGCCAAAAAAAAACAAATAAACATTTGTTGTTTCTGGTTGTATCACGTCAACTTTGATACTTTGATGTTGTTAAGCTTGTAGTGTTTTAATAAAATTCTTAATCCATCTTAACAAGATTATCTAAACTCTGATCCTTTTTATCATCACTTTTTAGGATATTTTTTTTTGCAAAATGCCAAGATACATACAATTTTTAATTCAACACATGCAACTTTTCCAAGTAAGCGCATTAGTAACAAGATAAAGATATTTAGGTATTAAAGTTTAAATAAATTTGAAGTGATCACGCTGATTTTAAAAAGAAAAATAAGTTTTATCATATTTGAATCTATGTGAGTGTGTGACGATATATTCAAATCAACGTTGTAAAACAAGAGTTAGGCTGCCGCTTAGGTGCTAGGCGGTCATACTCCGCCTAAACGGTGCATAGAAGCTAGACGGTAAAAAAAATCAATAAAGTCAATAAAAAGTTAATATTGTTTTTAAAAAAAATTAAGGGTTTTCTTTCTATTATATAGTGGTTATATTTATTTTAACATAACATCTTAAATAAGAGATAACCCAATTATTATAAACATAATGTAATGAGTTTTTCGTATGAAATTAGAACCAATTGAATTATATGTTTACGTTTGAAGTTTTAACCAATTAAATTGTTATGTTTTATTTGTCTATTTTGTAAGAATTTCGAATTATTTGAAATTAGAAATATTTTTTATGTTATACATATTATTTATAATATTTAGAGAGAATTGCATAAATCGTCCTTTAAGTTTGGTCATTTTGCATGTTTCGTCCTAAATATTTTAAAAGTGCTGATATCGTCCTAAATTCAAAATATTTCGCAAATTTTCATCCTTAATGTTTGGTCATTTTGCAGGTTTCGTCCCAAAAGTTTTGGCTATTTTGTAGGTTCGTCCTATTAATTTTCCTTATAAGGACGATTCTTGCAGTAAAGTTTTTCCATAGGGATGATCCTTGCACTTTTGTAACGTTTAGGACGAAACATGCAATTTGGCCAAACTTTATGGACGATCTATGCAATTTACTCTAATATTTATATGAATAAAATTCCAATCCACCTAAATGAATTCCGTCTCGAAAGTCGTCGACCGTCTCGCTAGCGCCTAGCGATTTCTGTAACCTTGGTTCAAATACCGTTGATTAATCGATCAATGTGTTGAAAACCATAATATCCGTAACAAGAGGGACATGTACGTATTTACCAGAGGTGGCTCAAAGGGTGTGCAAGTGGTGCAGTTGCACCGGGCCTCCACTTATAAAAGGGCCTCATATTTATTAGTCTTGTATATAAATACGTTATATATTAAACATATATGCGTCATATAATTCAAGTTTATATGCCATTTCTCTTTAATTTACAAATAAAATGGGGCCTTCTTTTTGTTATTGCCTAGGACTTCCGAAAACTATGAGACGCCCTGGTATTTATTTACAAGTATTATTTTTCACCACAGATTTTGATTTGAAGTAGCATATGTGTTTTGAACGTGATGAGACATTGCTTTCGCAATTAGGTACGCAAACGTTCTTTACAGAAAATAATATACAAAAAAGCCAAAATCAATCAATGTGCTGTAATGTATGAAAGGGATGTCTAGGTTGGAACATCTAAGATATTATATATATACATGATAGATGATAAATATATCACAACTTATTATTTTCTTGTTAGCCTCACCTTTCTCATCCTATTGATCTCCGTCTATTAAATTACTGAGTAGTACTGTAATTAGTTACGTCTTCTCCATTTCCACATTCAGAAATGTCGACTGCAACTTTTGTAGACATCATCTTGTCTATTATTCTTCCTCCTCTTGGTGTTTTCCTCAAGTTTGGCTGTGAGGTATGTATCATCCTTCTTACATAATATATATATGTTTAATTAGTTGTTGTTCAAAGTCGAAAATGGAGCCCCTTAATGATCAAAATAAGGTTATAATTAGTTCGAAAGTTTCGCCATCTAAAAAAGCTAGCGGGCGCAGCTTGTTTGCCCATTTGCCTTCTACCTTTATCTAAGTCTAATTTCCTTTCTTCGTTTTAGTAAACAAACAAGAATTAATAGAACATATATGCCAGAAGCAAATGCTAATTGTATATTTTTTTGTCAATAACATTAACAATTGCAGGTGGAGTTCTGGATATGTGTTTTGTTAACCTTGTTTGGCTGGATTCCTGGAATTCTGTATGCTATCTATGTAATTACCAAGTGATGACATAAATGGAATAATGTCATCATCATTGGCTTAGAAATAAATTTGGGTTAATGTTGTTATAACTCAAAATGTGTGAATTAAATTATGTTGAATGTTACTTGTAATAATCTTTGTTTGAACATTAATGTTGGTCTTGTATATGAGAAAGATTTTTTCATGGTGTTTACTTTTCAGTTGTTCTGGTATGTTACACATTTGAACATGAAAAACTCCTTCAAAATAAGAAAAAAGAATAGAGCAAATTCGTACTTCGAAACAAGCTGGCAAGCTTATCAAGCATAAAGTGTAAGGAAAACTACCAAAAGGTGTCGGTAATGATAAATTAGCTACTCCTTCACAAATAAGTGTCGGCAAAGCTCAGACAGTAAAGGTGTATAGTGACAGACTTATCCTGACACTTAATGTGTGAACAGAGGCTGAAATCTTTGTCTACACAAAGTTTGTGTCAGTAATACAAAAAAAAAAAAAAATTACAAACACAATATGGCATTGTATCATTTTACAGACCACTACCCATACCGAAATCAATAATTTTACAGACCACTAGCCATCACAAAATGAAAACTTCCCGCCTATGATTCCAAATCTCATACAGAAATCAATATCCATACAAAATTCATTATCCATTCTACAATTCCAAATACCAAACAACTTAAACTAACTTACCAACTAGTAAAATGAGATTGGTATTTCCAATATCGCTGCTAACTCATTCATAATAATACCATTACAAGATGGAAAATAGACTCAAAATCAAGAACCCATTTGATTATTGTACCTGGACCACCCTTATATGACCCAAGTGGACTTGACCTGCCCTGAACTGTGACCAGACCTGAGTATTTGACCCTTGACCTGTGACTCAAACCGACATACATCTGTAATAATCTCCTGCGCCAAACAGAAACCACCTCATATCTTCATTGTGAAATACTGGATGGACCTTAATAATGTGAAATTTATAAATACCTTTAGCCATTAAAGTTGAATCCACCAGATGGAAGTTGAACACTGTTTCCACCAAAGTTGAAACCTTGTTGTTGTGCACCCCCATCATCCATAGTCTCTTCCTCCTCTTCTAACCAATAAGTCTCGAGAATCTTAACAGCTTTCTCATGTATTTCATTGTTGTCGTGGCTCTGTAGATTCTCAATCTTTTCCAACCCTTCAGCGTCGTCTATCATCTGAGCAAAATAATTAACGTTTCCACTGTTACCCACAATTTTCTCAACTTCTGCTACCTTCAAGATGTTATCGAGCCCTTCTAAGCTCACAGTAATAATCCTTGGATTAGGACATATGAGGAGGTCACATAATGGTTTGATACACCCTTGACTCATCAAGTACCTAAGAATTTTATTGAAGTTTTAAATGTTAGTATCTCTGCTAGTACATTAGAACTTGATTTTGTAGAACTTAGAATTATAGCATACTTGATTTGTTCATTACTACCACCAGAAGTGGCGTTTGAGACGCCCATGCAGCCTCTTTCTTTATATCAAGTTTAGAGTTTTGAAGGAGATTGACAAGAGGAGCAATTAACCCAGCCTCGTTAACAGCCTGATACTGGGAAAAGAACAATGTATTAGTATATATAGACATAATGTAATATAATACTAAAAGAAATTGCTGAAGCCATTTGAAGTTGCAGAAAAATCATGCTAAAAATATCTATAGAAACTTGAGGTACTGCAACTTTCAGAAGTAGAAAAATAGGTGCATTCGCTACAGGGCGGGTACAAAGATCATTACCAGTAATTGCTAAAACAATTTTCATACGCACCATTTTACCTTTTTAATAAACAATTAGTGTCAAAATATGATAAACAAATAACCAAAACTTTATTATTTTTTATATAGTAAACCAAACAGCGTAAATATTACATTAAATGATCGATACTAAAATGCATTAAATTTCAGTGATAGCAACATACAAAAGCTAGAGAAAATGATGCTGTAAGATATCTTATCTGTATTTGTTCTTTGTTTCTTGCAGTAATGTTTGAGATTGTCCAGCAAACTTCTTGCTTAATGCTCTTTATAGATATCCTCAAAGACGACCAAAGTCCATTCATATAGCCTGTTGGATGACAACTTATATCTCATGTCAGAGTTATAGTTTATCATGATCAATACTCAATAAATTAATTTCCAATTAAGTGTAAAAATTAAGCCACCGAAATTCAAAGTAAGTTGGGATCGATAGTTCCCTCCGGAATAGATATAAAAAAAACTAAAAACGCAGCAAACAAAAAAGACAATAAAATATATAACCTTAAGCTTAACCAACCCATAGCTGCAGCAACATTGAACTTTGGTCTAGCAAAATATTTATTTAATTTCGGATTCATGTTCTGGAATCTACTTGTTGATAAAAGCTTCTAATGGTCGTTGATCCTGATATTGATTCAGAAAAATTCTGTATCACTGGACCATTATACACTCCAGCCAATCGTACCAATTCTCGTGCTGATGGGAGGTAATATTGCTGTAACCAAATGCACATTCCTGCAACAGAATAATTGCAATGATGCCAAGAAGCTGAATAACAGCGAATACAAATGCTACAATTTGGTACGGAACTTCTAGGTCCACTGCACTTTTATGCGTAGATGCCTACTAATTTACCGAAACGGCAAGAAAGTCAGCACGAGCTTAGATTATATACTAGTTATTTGTCTCAATAAGCATACATGTGCCTAACTTAATCACGCTAAAGAGCAAGAGCGTACTTCTATTCGCCTTCTCTTCCTAAAAGAAGCACGTAACTAACAAAATTCAAATATTAAGCTTCCATCAGCCTCAATTTCTCAAACGCCAAAACCTAACACCTATTTCAATCATTCATTATGCACAAATTAAAGTTCGAAAACCTAATCAACAATGTTACTCAATCAAAATCTATCTCAACAAATGAAAAAAGTTACAAACTGTATAAATTGTTGTATTATACCTAAGTCGATAGAGTGACTCACGAGCGATTAACGGCGGAGAACGGTGACGTCGACTGACGACGGAGAGCCGTAACAGCGGTTGGTGGAGGAGAACCGTGACGGCGATTGACGCCTGAGAATCCTGACGGCGATTGACGCCGGAGAACGTGACGGAGATTGACGACGGAGAACGGTGACGGCGATTGACGCCGGAGAACGTGACGGCGATTGACGCCGGAGAACGTGACGGCGATTGACGCCGGAGAACGTGACGGCGATTGACGCCGGAGAACGTGACGGCGATTGACGCCGGAGAACGTGACGGCGGGGGGAAATAGGTGGCTGAATGTGGCTGGAGTTAGGGTTTCGATGAGGGAGTGTGTGTGATTTAGGTGTGGATGAGTGATCGAATCATAACCTTTTTTATTTTTGGTTTTTAAGTTTTACTGTGCGAGAATTAGGATTTTATATATTGTTTACTGTTCCTTGGGTAAAGTTTTCATATATTGTTTTTAAATTTTTTTCTAAATCGTAAATTTGTTTATAAATTTTTACGGTATGTATTTGATGACGTATAGTCCCAGCCCGGTCAGGAACCCGGCCCACGGGTACTACCTGTGTCCGGCCCATCACAGATGGGTGGGAAGAATGTCATTCAAGCTTATGGGCTTGGATGAACAGTGACCGCACACATGTGTGCGGCCCACGGCCCGGCGCGGCCGACATAGGGTTAGACAGAATCATATTCTGTCTAGGAATAGGTTTACCCCAAAAGAGGAGGATATTCACTACCATAATTAGAAGATAACAATCATTCTAATTCTGATAGTTATCCTTTCCTTGTGGCCGAAGTATCAGTGGCAGCCCACTAGGGTTCCACTGCCTATAAAAGGAACCCCCAAGGGTTCCACAAAGGTATTACGTTCTGTACTCTTAACTCACATAAAACCCTAACCGATTACTTACTCTCACGCCGGAGTCTAATCGTGGGAGACATTCCCACGGTAAGCCTAACGCGTGTTGTTTAGTGTGCAGGATCCCAACCAAACAGTTCACTTGGTGCAGGAGCCGGAGCCCAGCCAACCCGAATTAAGCCTAATTCGGGTCTAGCAAGGATCACCTAACTTTTGCATCAACAAGTTGGCGCCATCCGTGGGACCCATTACACTAAGCTAGAGCAAAACCTCATCTTGAATTCCCAATGACGAAGGGGCATCCGCAAGCTAATCCCAGGAACACGAATACTGGAAATCGGAAGTCCCAAGGGGAAGGGATACTCATCCCCAATCAATCCCCTAGCCGCCCTGTAGGCGGGCCTGGTAACCGTGGTGGTTTTCAGCCCTTGGGGGTGACGAGCACGATCTCCATAACACCCCCACCTACTTCAAGCCTGGATAACCCCGATCCAGGGAGTGCGCCCAATCCTCCTAACAAGGAGCCGCGCAGACTATCAGTGGAGGATGAAGTAGAAGTCCAACCACTCAGCGAGGAGGATCTCACTCGAGTTCTCACGCAGAACTTCGATAGGATCGTCCCGGGGATTGCATCAAGGTTGAATCTGGGGAGGAACCTCCAATCTAGACTCAACTTTGGCAACACCGGACCAATCACCTCTTCCCAAAATCAGAGGAAAAGGAAAGCCCGGCCTCAGGAGCGAAGCATCTTTGAGGAAACTCCTCAACCCAGGAATGTGTTCGAGCGCATAGGAGATCGCCTCATGCAGGAACTGACGCAATCTCAAGAAGGGGGAGATAGGTCTGACGGCTCACCTGAGCGACCAGATCGAGAGCTGGCTAAAGCCACCCGCCGCACAAGCGCGTGGGATAGGATGGACGCTGGGAAAAAGGCTCCCGGCTCGTCTCAAAAAAGTGGTCCTCACCCAAGAGATGGGGCACCACCCCCGTCTCCAGACCCATCAAGGGAGGACTCAGATGACCATCCGCCTAAGCGTCGCCGACCTAGGCGTACCCCCCACCACCACCAAACAATGATGAGTATTATGGTGGCCCTTATTATCGAGATGCAGAAGCGGAGGATCTTTCCCGCCCGTGGTGTGAACCATGGGATGACCCTAGGCTCACCCGGCCATGGGCGGATCCTAGGGAAGACCCATTCACCCTTCGCATACGGAACTACTCCGAGGACACTAAGCGTCGCATGCCGGCGTGTGTCAAGACCTATGATGGAACAGGTGATCCGGATGATCACCTCAAAATATTCGATACGCAGGCTAAAATTGAGCGATGGCCCATGCCTATATGGTGCCAAATGTGCAATTTAACTCTGATCGGCAATGCCCGCGACTGGTTTGAGGGACTCCCTCCACGAAGCATTGATAGTTTCACGGAACTACGCACTGCGTTCAAGAATAATTATACTCAAAGGAAGAAGTATAATAGGGATCCGGTCTCATTGGCAACTGTCAAGCAACGGTCGGGGGAGTCCACAGAAGCCTTCACTGAACGCTTCAATGATGAGTGCACGCGCACAAAAACAATGCCGGAGCTCCTGAAATTCTCTGACTACATGCACGCCATAACAGACAGGGAATTGATCAGGCGTCTCAATGACAAGCGTCCAGAGAGATATGATGACCTCATGGAAAGGGTCAGAAATTTCATAGAGGGGGAAACAGTTGTCGCCGCGGCTTACCCATCCAGAGGAAATGGGTACCGGTCAAACGACCAATCTCGGAGACAGTCGGGCGGTCAAGGCAATCAGAACAATAGCAAGGGCTCAGACTACAAGAGCCAGAACAAAGGAGGACGGCCGGACGATAAGTTTACCCCCTAAAGATGTCCTACCGGGAGATCTTGTTGACGGAAGGGGCAAACTTTCCAAGGCCTCCCCCAATGACAACTCCGTCGGACCGACGGCAAGGAAATCGCTTCTGCGAGTTCCATAATGACAAGGGCCATGGCACGGAGGAGTGTATCCAGCTCAAGAAGCACATTGAGTCACTGATCAAATCAGGTAAACTCAAGCACTTAGTTAAGGATTGGAAGGATGGAAAAGACAACAAAAAGTATGATAAGAAGGATCCCCAAAAGGACAAACCTTCGACCATATACATGATCCAATCCAGACAACGCCGCACGAGGCAGAAAGTTGACCAAAAATTTTCACGCGGCAGGAAAATCTCATTCCCTCCCATCACAGCAAGCGATGTGATTGATGCTCCTCTCACTATTGAGATAAGCATTGGAACACACAATGTTCGTCGCATGTATGTGGATGGAGGGTCGTCAGCAGAGGTACTGTATGAACACTGTTTTGTGCAGTTACGCCCAGAAATCAGAAGCCAATTAGTACCGGCCACGGCGCCGCTCACGGGCTTTAGTGGAGACACTATCTGGCCGATAGGGCAACTGCGTCTGCTTGTAACCATTGGGAACGAGGAACACTCCACTACGGCGTCGATGAACTTCATGGTGATACGCTCACATTCTCCGTACAATGGGATCATAGGCAGACCAGGTATTGTGGCTATACGGGCGGTACCCTCCATGGCACACGGAATGATCAAATTCCCTGTTGATGGAGGAATCGTCACCATCTACAACACAGTCGTACCAGCATCCGAGTGTCATATCGTGACAACACCAGCTCCACCTTTTCCACCTAAGGATGGATCACCGCCTCCCAATTGGAAGGTGGCAATTCACCCTGACTACCCGGAACAGGAGATATCCATAGGAGGGGCGCTCTCGGATAGCGGCAAAAGGGCCATGTGCTCTCTTTTAAGTGCAAACCTAGATATATTCGCATGGGAGCCAAAGCATATGACAGGCGTGCCACATGCGATAGCAGAGCATAAGCTCCAGATCCGCCAAGGGTACCAACCCGTCAAGCAAAAAAAGCGCGGCCAGGCGCCTGAGCGCAGCCAAGTGATATTGGAGGAAGTACGGAAATTAGTGGACGCAGGTATCATGCGCGAGGTATACTACCACGAGTGGTTATCCAATCCAGTCATGGTCAAAAAACATGACGGCAGTTGGCACATGTGTGTGGATTTCACGGATCTGAACAAGGCCTGTCCACAGGATTGTTACCCGTTACCGGAAATTGACTGGAAGGTAGAATCTCTATGTGGATATCCTTTTAAGTGTTTTTTAGACGCATATAAAGGATACCATCAGATCCAGATGGCGGAGGAGGATGCAGAAAAAACGGCGTTCCATACGAGTCAGGGCGTATATGGCTATACGAAAATGCCGTTTGGACTAAAGAACGCCGGTGCTACTTACCAGCGGCTTGTGGACAAGGCTTTTGAATCACAGATAGGCCGCAACCTGGAAGTCTATGTGGATGACTTAGTCATAAAAAGTCATACGGAGGATGCACTTCTCCGGGATGTCCAAGAGACATTCGACACACTGAGGAGGATTAACATGAAGCTAAATCCAAAGAAATGTACGTTTGGGGCAACGGAGGGAATGTTCCTTGGATATTTGATTGATCCAAACGGCATCAAACCTTGCCCAGAGAAGACGGACGCAGTGATACAACTGCCATCCCCTCAGACACGGAAGGAGGTGCAATCCTTAAATGGAAAACTGGCCGGGTTGAATAGGTTCCTATCTAAATCCGCAGAGAAGTCATTACCCCTATTTAAGACACTCAAGAAGTGCATTAGGAAAGGAGACTTCCGGTGGACAAAGGAAGTCGAGGAAGCTTTTGGCCAACTCAAGCAGCACCTTGCATCTCTCCCTATGCTAGTAGCTCCCCGGCCAAAGGAGGAACTCATTATGTATCTCTCAGCCACTCATGGCGCAATAAGCGCGGTACTCATGACAGATATAGATACAGTGCAAACTCCAGTCTACTTCATAAGTAGAACATTACAAGGGCCGGAGCTGCATTACTCCTCTATGGAAAAATTGGTTTTGGCACTAGTATTTGCTACAAAGCCTGCGCCGATACTTTCAGGCGCACCCAATTGTAGTCATTACGGACCAACCAATCAAGCAGGTCATTTCTAGACCGGATGTGGCAGGGAGGATACAAAAATGGAGCATCTTATTGGGGGAGCACAATATATCTTATAGGCCAAGGACGGCTGTGAAAGGCCAGATCTTGGCAGATTTCCTGATTGAGAAGCCAGATGAGGAAGGGCCAATCGTTAAACAAGACGAGACTCCAACAGAACCATGGGTGCTATTTACGGACGGATCTTCGTGTACGGATGGCTCCGGAGCTGGTCTCATCCTCACAAATCCGGAAGGAATGGAGTTCACGTACGCCCTCCGTTTTGAGTTCACGGCCACTAACAACGAAGCGGAATATGAAGCATTAATTGCGGGTTTAAAAATCGCCGCTAGAATGGGAGTCCGCAACCTTGAGGCCTACGTGGACTCACGGCTTGTTGCGAACCATATTCTAGGTGGATATGTGGCTAAGGAGGACAACATGGTCAGATACTTGGAAAAAGTCAAGTCACTAATCGCGGCTTTCAACAAATTTTCCATCAAGCAGGTGCCAAGAGGCGAGAACAAGAAGGCGGACGCTCTCAGCAAGATCGCATCCACAAGCTTCGCTCCCTTGTCCAAACAAGTCTTGGTGGAAATACTCAAGGAGAAATCTATAACGGAAGGGGAGGTCGCTACTATAGTTGAGGAGGATGGACCTACATGGATGACCCCGATTATCAACTATTTGACTAGTGAGACCCTTCCAGACGAGGAAAAAGTAGCACGGCGCATCAGGAGGAAGTCGCAACACTTCGAACTTCGAGAAGGCATCCTTTACAAACGCTCTTTCTTGCAGCCGTGGCTGCGGTGTGTTGGACCGCGTCAGGCCGCTTACGTAATCAGTGACATACATGAAGGGTTATGCGGCATGCACGCAGGTCCATGATCCGTGGTAGCTCGAGCCTTACGAACAGGATACTATTGGCCTACCATGCACAGGGACGCACACGACATGATTCGCAAGTGTAGTGATTGCCAAGTGCATAGACCAGTGCCGCGACATCCGCAACAGGAGTTTACACCTATTACATCCCCATGGCCATTCTATAAGTAGGGAATTGACATCGCAAGACCGTTTCCCGTAGCTGCGGGGGGAGTTAAGTTCTTGATTGTCGCGATGGACTACTTCACACGATGGATAGAGGCCAAGGCAATCAAATCCATCACAGGCAAACAAGTTAAAAAGTTTGTTTGGGAGCATATTGTGTGCCGTTTTGGCCTACCAGGAGAAATCATCTCGGATAACGGAAAACAGTTCGCGGATAATCCATTCAAGGACTGGTGTGCATCATTGAATATAAAGCGGCGCTTCGCATCTGTTAAGAATCCGCAGACAAATGGCCTCGTGGAACGAGCAAATAGAAGCTTGGGAAGTGGCATCAAGGCGCGTCTGGATGAACGAAGCGCCAAATGGGTCGATGAGTTACCACATGTGTTATGGGCGCATAGAACTATGATCAAAACAGCCAACGGAGATACTCCATTTGCATTGGCCTACGGCACTGAAGCTGTTATACCAGCAGAGATAGGAATGCCTACCATTCGCACGGCGGAGGTTAATGTCGTTACGAACGACGAGCAGCTGCGAATCAACCTAGATCTGTTGGAAGAAAAAAGGGAGGTAGCAGCCATCAATGAGGCTAAGTCCAAGGCTAATATGAAGGCTTATTATGACACTAAGGTCAAAGGTGTTTCTTTCCGACCGGGAGATTATGTCTATCGTGCTAACGAAGCAAGTCGAGCGGAAAATACAGGAAAGCTGGGCCCTAAATGGGAAGGACCTTATGAAGTCACGGAAGCCTTGGGACGAGGTGCTTACAAGTTACGTGACATGGATGGCCGCGACCTAGAACGCACATGGAACATCTCTAATCTCAAAAGGTGCTATCTTTGAAAGCTACGGCTTCCGCATGGGTGCTTCGCTATATGTGGCTTTAATGAAGAACCATGCGGTTTATCTGTTTTTCTTCTTATGTTTTGTTTAGGTTCCTTTTTTGTTTTTTTAGGACTTATCATTCTTGTTTAAGCAAAAAATGTAAACGTTCTAATAAAATGTCGTGGCGCCTAGCTAGCTCCACGACTTGTTTCATGCAAATCATTTTTTAGATTTTTGTCAGCCATATGAATTTTAGTTGTTATTATAATATGTCATGTTTCATTCGTATGCATTCATTCAAATTACTGTACATGTACTATACGCCCCCAGGCGGGGTAAGAGGATTAAGTGAACCTACTAATTCAACTTGCCGCGTAAGAGGGATGCAACCCCAGCCGCACGGATCATGTATCCTTACTAGACACCTTACTCACAAGACGTTGTGGTAAGTTTCGTATGCCGTACTCACGCAGTGCTCCGCATGGTAAAGACGCACGTCGCATGTCTAGTAAATTATAGGCTTGTAGGTATTTTCCCTTTGTGTAAGACGTGACATGTCATGCGGTATTGGCATACAATGTTCAAACAAAATGAAAATACACAAGTTTCAAAAATAAATAACAAAATGGCCATGGTCATCACGGACTTCCATATAAAAGGCAGTCATTTCACATATGTCTTAGCCGTGTACATGCACGGACGAATAAAATTACAAATGTTTACAACTGATAAAATTACAAGGGGGTAGGAATTCCCCTATGTCCTTCTTCCCGTCTTCAATCCGAGCACGGAGGACCTCCCCACGAGCATCCTTCCCATCCCGGGCTTTGACCGCAATCGCATCCAATGCTTCTACAAGCAGTTTCTCGCCTTTCATCGTTTTGGAGGCGGAATCATAAGTGGCTAAGGTCAAAGGGATGGGATCCGCATTTAGCCGGGATATTATTGCCTCGTTTGGAGCATCTCTAAGTGTCTCAAGCTCATCCAGGAGAGGGTGTTGGATCTCCACCAAGGCATTCATGGACGCGGTCATATTATCCGCGGCGGAGGGATTGTGGTAGGGATGCTGCATGATGTCTTCATTTTTGCCTATCAATTCTGCAGCTTTGACCAAGCCCTCATGTCTACCACGGTCGATCCCATCGGATACGACCCCGACGAATGCCTGAAATAGGTGTGGAGCTTCCAGGGCCCTGCTCACAGCAAGTCGCAGTCCTTGCCCGATTATCCACCTGCGTCCAGCTATAGCGGATAGCAGGGGAGGACATAGTCTCTCAGCACAACTTATGGCCATCTTGCTTAGCTTCTCATCCGCTGAGGCAGCCTGCTCTTCCAGGTTGGTCCGCGCCTGTGTCAACTCATCCTTCAGCGCATCACGCTCTTGGGCGATGTTGAAGGATTGTACGGTCACGGCCTTGGTAGCAGCTTCGGCCGCAGACACCTGCATATAAAATTTTGAGTTATTACAAGGATATATACTTTTTTTGGGTCAAATGAATACCCAAAGTTTGGGTATATGTACAAAAATTTCGAAAGTGCACCTTCTAATTTGATGCGGCTACAAGGGCTTCGAGCTCGGCAATGCGCTTCTCTCGGGTGTCGGCGTGATGAGCTTGCTCTTTTACCGTCGCCTCGGCTGTCACAGCGCTGCCTGCAAGGACGCGATGGTCTTCTCGTTCTTCACGACCATCGCCTCACGACGGGCTATCTTCTTATCTGCCCGATTCACATTTGTAAGGGCCTTGATCAAACGGCGTCTTAAAGCGGCTCCCACCGTCACTTGGTGTGCGGACGACATGTCAAATTGCTCAAGAAGGGCCTCATGATCCAACTCGTCTAAATCTTGTGCAAGGACTGGCGGGGTGATGTGCTCAATGAATTCTGAGCACTCAGATTCTGCTTCCAACCTTGTCAAGCTTGACAGGTTCCATGCTAGGCGCAAGCTTTCTTCTGGCCCCTCGGGGTGTGGTTCCTTGGCGTGTGTCGCAGCAGGGGATGGGGGTTTGTTAGTTGGTGCGGGGGATGGATTCCTCCCCATTCCTTCCTCCTGCGCTACGGCCGACGGATTAGCCCTGTTATTTGACATGGAAAAATTAGTCTACGCATTATGTAGTGACACGAATCATATTCGAAGGATACTTACGAGGTATCAATGGCAGGGTCTAGGCAGGTAGGAGCTACGGCGCTCACGGGCGTGACTCGCAAGACTGGCCCTCCCATGTTCGGGGTGGAGTCGGCCTGAGCGGTCGTAGTACCACTCCCCTCTTGGTACTGCGGATGATCCTTCCTCAGTTTCTTTGGGGGAGCATTCGCGGCCCCGGCCTCATCCCCTATCTTCTTTGCCACCCTCCTGGTGGTCTTTCTCTTCCTGGATGTGAGAGGGGCGGACCCAGATGCCTGAGTAGTGTCTTCATTGGGGTCATTTTCCTCTTCCTGGTTGGTCGCGCCCCCCTCCAACAGTGGTTCTTCACCATCTTCATTATGGAAATCCAATGGGGATTTCTCAATGATGGGCTCTCCTTTATCCGATCTAGGCTCGGGCGTTTCTTCGAGCGGCATGGTGCGGTCAGCGGTCGCCTCCAGCAGGGGGAGCTCATTCTCCTTCAGTGTCCGGAACCCTTCGAGCACCTTCATGGGGTCACCCTGGCATATTAACCTGTGTAGATTCATTTCTATGGACATTTATGAGTATGTGGGTTAGTAAGGTTCTACAAATATGCATGGCATTTCACATTTAAAAGGTATAAAGTAAACCTACCCTCTCCCTGTTCCGTCAGGAAGCACGGATATAGGTCATCCTTCCCAAAGTAGCGGCGGCTTATTCCTACTAAGCACAGAAAGTGTTCCGGCAACCCTCTATGGAATTTCGTGCGGTGGGTATCTAGTGTTTTTAAGTCTTTGCTACTATAGTCTTTGGCTTTGGGCGGATAATCTTTGGGTGCTTTGGTTTTGAGTACGAAAGGAGTAGGGAATACCTTCTCATCTACAAAGAAGTAGTGGTCGTACCAGTTCTTAAGGGAGTCTAGAGGCTTCCTATACGTCATAGGGGCGTTCCCGGGTCGTTTTTTAAACGATAGCCACCCATTCACTAGCTGGGGGAAGTAAAAAGCCCTAAAAAGGTTTACGGTTGGGGTTACTCCGCAGGTATGGCATGTAATTTCAAACTGGTTGATTTTACACGCCCCTATGCAATGCAGCTGGGTTATGTGGAAGTCATAATACAATAGAAGGTCTACCAAGAATTTGGATAGGGGGATACGGTAGTTGGCCGAGTCAAACAGGCGTGTGTACACGCCTATTTTCCCCGCCGGTGCATCTGTAATCGCCTCACCTTCACCTGGATAGGTGGGGTGTGTGCTTTCGGGGATATAATACTTCGACAGAAAGTCGATGTATTTTTCCGCCGACATCACGTTAAGGACATCCGTGATGAGTCGGTTGTCCTTTACCATGTTTTATAAAAAGGTTTTAAAGAGCGTGATGATCTAACCTGCGGCGGAGGAAATCCGTGGAAAAGAAGGCAAAGTTTTGGAAGTAAAAACTTGAAAATAACAATGGCGGAAGGAAGTGGGAGTTGTGTGTCTAACAAACACACATACCAACTCTTATATAGGGTTGCCTCGGTTTCCGAGGTAACGTGGATGTTCGACACGTGTAGGCCACCA
Organism: Glebionis coronaria; assembly: GCA_025667525.1. Lineage (NCBI taxonomy): Eukaryota > Viridiplantae > Streptophyta > Magnoliopsida > Asterales > Asteraceae > Glebionis > Glebionis coronaria. The sequence goes on along the minus strand of JANFOE010001621.1, from coordinate 66,952 downwards.
CGCCTATCCAACGGATAGGATTTCTGACACTTCTGCAAAATCAGAGGGGGGGCCCATGGGTCACTTCTTGGCAGTTTTACGTGGCTCAATGGTGGGCATTAATGGTGCACTTTTGCTGGCGTGCGACTGGAAAGTTGACTACCATTAATGTTTTTTATTCTTGTGTCGGGATATGCGGCTCTTACGTAAGACCGTATTTAATGCTACATTTAATTTGTCTCGGCCGTTACGTGCGGCTGAGGTGCTATTCAAAATATATTCCTAAGGCGGGTCGCCACGTGTGGCCAGAACAAAATTTTCAATATTTCTCATTCCCTAGGTCTTTCTTGGTATGTCCGGAGAGCACCTTGATAGTCTAGAGGTTACGCCTACGGTTGTAACAACTAGACTGGGGGGACATGATGACGTATAGTCCCCAGCCGGGTCAGGAACCCGGCCCACGGGTACTACCTGTGTCCGGACCATCACAGATGGGTGGGAATAATGTCATTCAAGCTTATGGGCTTGGATGAACAGTGACCGCACACATGTGTGCGGCCCACGGCCGATGCGGCCGACATAGGGTTAGACAGAATCATATTCTGTCTAGGAATAGGTTTACCCCAAAAGAGGAGGATATTCAATACCATAATTAGAAGATAACAATCATTCTAATTCTGATAGTTATCCTTTCCTTGAGGCCGAAGTATCAGTGGCAGCCCACTAGGGTTCCACTGCCTATAAAAGGAACCCCCAAGGGTTCCACAAAGGTATTACGTTCTGTACTCTTAACTCACATAAAACCCTAACCGATTACTTACTCTCACGCCGGAGTCTAATCGTGGGAAACATTCCCACGGTAAGCCTAACGCGTGTTGTTTACTGTGCAGGATCCCAACCAAACAGTTCACTTGGTGCAGGAGCCGGAGCCCAGCCAACCTGAATTAAGCCTAATTCGGGTCTAGCAAGGATCACCCAACTTTTGCATCAACAGTATTATTTTCTTTACTTTTTTTGGTTTTAGACTAAAATAGGGAGTGAATCGAGTCAGGTCAACCGGGTTCGAGTCAATTCGGTTCAGATCAAGTCGGGTCAAGACACAAAAAAATCATTCTCAAACCAGAGCCTAATTAGAACCCGGGTCAGTCGGGTTCGGGTCAACCCGAGTATAAGAAAAAAGTCTAAAAAGTGGCTTACTTAAGTATTAATACAATGTAAATGTATTATTCGAGTCGGTTAGTAGGGTTCAGGTCAAGTCGGGTCGGGTCAATGCGAGTCAACCCGAATTGACCTAAATATTTTTTTGGACCCGAATGACCCGACCTGAATAGGCATTTGGTCACACTTTTTAAAAAGTATAGGTGAAAGTTAGACTTTTGCTTACATTTTTTAAAAAGTGTGGGTGAAAGTTAGACTTTTTCTCACACTTTTCAAAATATATAGGTGAAAGTTAGACTTTTGCTGTCATTTTTCAAGAAGTGTGGGTGAAATTTAGACTTTTGCTCACACTTTTCAAAGAGTGTGGGTGAAATTTAGAATTTTGCTCACACTTTTCAAAAAGTGTGGATGAAAGTTAAACTTTTGCTCACACTTTTCAAAAAGTATTGGTGAAAGTTAGACTTTTACTCGCACTTTTCAAAAAAGTGTGGGTGAAAGTTAGACATTTGCTCACACTTTTCAAAAAGTGTGAGCGAAAGTTAGACTTTTGCTCCCACCTTTCATAAAGTATGGGTGAAAGTTAGACTTTTGTTAACACTTTTCAAAGAGTGTGAGTGAAAGTTAGACTTTTGCTCACAGTTTTCAAAAAATATTGGTGAAAGTTAGACTTGTGTTAACACTTTTCAAAAAGTGTAAGTAAAACTCATTTGCTCACACTTTTTAAAAAGTATAAGCAAATCTAGGTTATTGGTTACAGTTTTTTTTAAAAGTGTAAATAAATACATATTTTCACTTACATTTTTTTATGTGTCATTAAAAAGTGTGTCACTATATGTCTTTTTTCTTGTAGTGATTAGAATCAAAGTAATAACGCGAGATCTGTCACCCAACCAACATCCCCTTACTGATTTATTAAATAGAAATCAAAGTACTGAATAAAAGACAAAATATTGATCTTGAAACGAGTGTCAATCAACAAATACAAAAGAGATATGTGAGAACGTCCCAACTAAGTTGATCCGTTCTCCTCACAACATAAACACTCAACACTCAATAAATAATACAAGATGAAAATCCTCCCATGATAGAGACCACAATCAGCCCTAAGGTTTGAGAGATAATGAGAGAGTTGCACACCAAAGTGTGCGTGTTTTATGATGTGATAATGAACCCTAGCACACAGCTGGGGTAATAATACTCGTCCAATGGATATGGGCCAGCTATAACTATAGGGCTTCCAATGGTAAGCCCAACATGAGTCCAACACATCTTTGATGAATAGGCAATAGTAGTCCCTGCACAATAGAAACAAATGCAAACATAGCACAAAATAATATAAAGGGAATAAGTTTGTATATTCAACATCCTCTCACAAACTTATCAAGGATATAGAATCATCTCATGAACATGTTCACAATAATCAATTGTTTGCACAGTTTGAGGTGCCGATGAGAGCCATGTCCTTTGGTAAATAGATCAGCAGTTTGATCTCCTGATGCTACTTTAATGGTCTTGATGACACCAGATTGGGCGTTTTCCCTTACAAGGTGGACATCCACCTCAAAATGCTTGGTTCTCTCATAGATAACAGGATTAGCAGCAATTTGGATAGCAGAAGAGCTATCACTAAACATATTCACAAGAAACACACTTGGAATGTTTAAGTTATTAAGCAAATTAGAAATCCAAATGACTTCAAATGTAGCACTAGCTATACATATATACTCTGCTTTAGCAGAGGATATAGATACAGTTGGTTGCTTCTTGCTTTTCCAAGAAACAAGAGTGTTACCCAGAGACACACAATAACCAGAGACAGATTTTTTGGTTTTCAAACACTTTGTCCAGTCAAAGTCAATAAAGCATAAAAAATTAAGTTTCCTATCCTTGTAAATCTGGATACCAGTACCTGGAGAACTCTTCAGGTGTCTGATAACCCTTAAAGCAATTTTAATGTGAGATTGTACAGGGGCATGCATGTGTTGACTTAAACATTGTAAAATATAAGAAATATTAGGCCTAGTATGAGTCATGTTTATAAGCTTACCAATAAGTTTTTGATAGTTAAAAATGTTTGTGAGGTACTTATCAGTTTCACTTTCTTCCACAGTAAGCACACAGTTCTCAAACAAAGGTGTATCAACAGTTTTGGCAGCAAGAAGACCAAACTCATGAATGAGGTCAAGACATTAGTTCCTTTGAGTCACGCACACACTAGAATCATTGTATATGTCCTCAATGCCAAGGAAATACTTCATATGACCCAGATCTTTAATCATAAACTTGTTACTAAGAGAGGACTTGAACTTCTCAATTTCAGACAAATCATTCCAAATGACCACAAGGTCATCAACATAGACAAGAGTAACAATAAAGATATAACCACAATGCTTGATATAGAGAGAGTAATCCAGTTTGCTTTGATGAAAGCCATGTTTAGCTAAAGAAGTGGTAAGTTTGGCATTCTACTACCTCGTGGCTTGCTTAAGTTCATAAAGGGACTTGTTTAGTTTCTAGACTTTGGAAGGATTAGGATGATCAAATCCTGGGGTAAGGAAATGTAAACATCCTCATCCAAGTCCCCATAAAGTAAGGAATTGTTCACATTCATTTGGAACAAAGGCCAATTCTTAGACATAGCAAGACACATAATGCACCTATGGTAACCATCTTAACAACAAGACTGAAAGTTTCATCAAAGTCAATACCCTCCTTTTGACATACCCTTTAGTCACCACCATAGCCATTTACAACCCCATGCCTTTCTACCTAAAGGAAGGTTAGTGAAGGTATAGGTGTTGTTTCTAGTAAGGGCCTCAATATTTTTGTTCATGGCTCCAATCCAGTTAGGGTCTTTAATGGCTTCATTAAAAGAAAAAGGTTCAACAGATTTGTTAAGGGTGGTAGCAAAGAAGTAATTCATAGAGTTAAGTCTAGAATAGTTGACATGTTTTCAATCCCATATTTAATCTTACTATCAATAACATAGTCATTCAACTTAGCAGGCAACTTGGTACTTTTACAAGATTTCCTAGTAGGAGCAACCACCTCATCAATCACAAGGTTGTCAAAGTTAAGAACTGGTTCAGAAGAACTAGACATTATATTCAAATTATTGCCCTCGGATAAGTTGTTATCATCTATTTGGGTTGTAGAGACCACTTCAAGTGGCTGCTGAGGATCAGAGACAGTCCTTGAATGGTCCTACCTTCCTTATTAGATATTGATCTTTCTTCATCATTGGGTCTTATAGATGTTTGATCATCAAAGAAAGAAAGGTGTTCAATTTCACTTGTTTCTACATCAGCCAAATCACCTTCCTTATTTTTTTCATTTTAAAAGGAATCACGGTTTCATAAAACCTCACATCTCTAGAAAAGAAAACACTTCTTGTATCCAAACTTAACCGCTTATAAGCCTTTTTACCAGAGGAATACCCAATCAAAACACATTTTTTAGACCTAGATGTGAGCTTGTCACTATTGTTTAAAATAGTAGAAAAACAAAGACATCCAAAACACCTAATGTGAGAGAGATTAGGATTTTTGTTATAAACCAGTTCATAGGGTGATTTTCCTTTAAGGACAGATGATGGAAGCCCATTAATTAAGTAAACAACATTTAGAATACAATCAGACCAGAAAGCAAGAGGAATCCCCCCTAAAACATAAGGCTTCTTGCAACATTAAACAAATGCATATGTTTCCTTTCAACAATGCCATTTTGTTGAAGGGTGTGAGTGCAAGAAGTTTGATGAACTATCCCAAGGTCAGAAAACAATGAAGCCATTTTCTTGCTAACGAATTCAGTCCTATTATCATATCTAACAACTTTAATGCTTTTATTAAATTGATTTTTGACAAGTTTAATATAATTATCAAAGGTGTCAAAAACTTCATCTTTAGTTTTAAACTTCACTGGAATAGTCATCAATAATGGTCCGAAAATACTTGTATCCTTATTTGCTAGAGATCCTATTGGGACCCCACAAGTCAAGGTGATCAAGTTCACCAAGATGAGTAGACTTGTGGTCACTCAAGGAGAAGGGTTCCCTTCTATGTTTGGCCCTATGACAAACCTCACACACAGAAACACAAGTGTTTTTATATAGCTTAAGGTCATATTTGAGAACAGATAGGACTTGGGAGCAGGATGACCAAGTCTACAATGCCACATATCATTAGAAACATTAAAGGATATAATCATATTAGAGATACCTAAACACTTGTTTTTAATATCAAGTTCAAACAAGTAGAGGCCTCCAGACTCACTACCAGTCCTCAGAGTGTTCCCCTTGGTCAAATCCTAAATATAGCATTTATCCTCATCAAAACCCTTAAATAGTTTACTATCTTTAACTAATTTATTAACAGATAACAAGCTAACATAATAGAAAGAAACAACCAAAACATCATACAAAATAACATTGTTAGACAATATCAAGTTTCCCACATGACTTATGGTGGCACTGGTCCTATTAGGGTGACCTACAGTGAGATTGAGACTGTTAACATCCACAACATTAAACATGTCAACAGTGGAAACTGTCAAGTGTTGGTTACACCTAGAGTCTATAATCCACCCAAGGGTGATAGTCTTAACCAACCCTTTCAAGTTCCCAAAGAAATATCTAGAAAAGTTAACATTAAACCAAACATTCCCGTTATAAAAGGAGCATCTACCTGCCATGTTGGCATGAATGTTCCCAAAAGTAGAATCATTAATCAAAAGAAGTTTATTCATTTGATCAGAGGTGAAGGTATAAGGGACTTCACAAGCAGAAGATTTGTCATTCATCTTAACATCATTCATCTTAGCATCACAATTAGCATTAAATTAGGTTTAGACACATAAGATTTAGCATTAGAAGGCCTTTTGTATCTAGGAGGATACCCAGTGATCTCATAACATCTATCTATAGTATGACTAGTCATCCCATAATTGGTACAATTTAAGTTAGGGTTGGGTCCTCTCTTTTAATAGGGTTAAGTACCCCCTATGGAATTATTCTTGTTGAAACTAGAGTAATTACCTTTTCTTTGCAGGCTAAAGGTTTTAGCAGCAAAGGAGGAGGCGTTGAGCTTAGAATCAGCCACACCATAGGGCTTAAGGATGCCTCTGTGTGACTCTTCTCTAGAAACCATAATATAAGCATCCTTCACATCAAGGAGGGGATCCCTAGTCAGAAGGGTAGTTCTAACAGGTTGATAACAGTCATCAAGTCCCATTAGATACTGCATAAGCTTCATAAGCTGCTTATGTAGGATGGATTCAGTACTAGTAGAGCAAGAAAATTTAATGGGGAAAACGCACTTAGGCAATTTGGTTAAGGCATCAAATTCCCTCCATAAAGAGTTAAGTCTGTGATAGTATTCAGCAACATAAGTGCCTCCTTGTTTCACAGAGTTAATTATAAAAAACAGAACCATCAACCTTATCATAAGTTTTAGATAACTCATTCCAAATAGCAGAAGCATTTTCAGAATACACCAAACCTATGTAAAAATATTGAGAAACAACATTCATAATCCTAGTAAAGACCATAGCATTATATCTATCCCATTGAGCAGATAACACACTACTACAAGCATAAGTTTCCTTTAAACAAGTTCCATTAATAAATCCAATTTTATTTCTAGCCTAAAACGCAAGTTTCATAGCATTATTCCACATTCTATAACTAGCAGTACCAAGGAGTTTAAAAAGAATCAAAGTAGAGGTGCTACTATCACTACTTTGCACATGTAAAGGGTCACCAGCATCAAGACTACTAATCAAAATAGGTTCAGTCTCAACTCCCCCTCTGTTAATAGGAGGAGTATTGTTCCCAGCAGCACTCATGATAGAATAAACAACACAGGATACAGAGCACAAATAGAACAAGGATCACAAAACAGCACATTAGAGCAAAGATAAAATAAGCAATAATAGACAGAGCAAACAACAAATAAAAAGAGCACAACATATAACAAAACAGGTGAACATACGAATAGTAAAAACAACCACTCAGAAAGAGGGTTACGAGAAATGCTAGCATTAAACTGGGATTAGCCAGAGCAGGTATCCATACCAGTCAAACTGGAGGGTAAATGAGTTAACCGAATCCGTTTACACTCACACAACTAGCAATAGTAACTCAAGATGAACCAAGAAGAATACAAGGGGAAAAAGGAAGAGTCTTACAGCGCTTTAAGCAAGCAATAACAACATCCAGAATCTAGATTCATTTATTTTAGAGGATGGGTGAACAAAGAACCAAAAACCCCCAAAAATAAAAATTAGGGTTTCAAAACCCTAATTCTTATTTTACCTGTGAATCACCAAGATAATCTACGGCAACGCCAAAATATGCTTCCAGAACACCAAGGAACGAAGATCCCCAAAAAAATTAAAGTTAAGGTTTCAAAAACCTAATTTTATTTTTTAAGAAAATCAACGACACCACCAATATAAGCTTCCAGAACACAAGAAACACCAAGAATCAGAACTAGGAAGCAAAAACCCCAAAAATTAATTTAGGGTTTCACAAACCTTAATTCACCAAATGATGAATCTGACCTCAAATAACCAGAAAGAGCTAAATCGGAGTTAAGATCCAAAGTTATGTCTCTAATACCATGGAAAAACACGAGACTCAAAGTAATAACGAAATATCTGTCACCCAACCAACCTCCCTTGATGATTTATTAAATGGAAATCCAAGTAAAGATTACAAGACAAAAGATTGATCCTTAAACGAGTGTCAATAAACAAATACAAAAGAGATAGGTGAGAACGTCCCAACTAGGTTGATCCATTCTCCTTACAACATAGACACTTAACATTCAATAAATAATACGAGATGAAAATCCTCCCATGATAAAGACCACAATCGGCCCTAAGGTTTGAGAGAGAATGAGAGAGCTGTGTGTATGTGTGTGTTATGATGTGATAATGAAACCCTAGCACACACCTAGGGTAATAATACTCGTCCAACGGTTATGGGCCAGCTATAGGGCTTCCAACGGTAAGCCCAACACGATTCCAACACATCTTTGATGAATAGGATATAGTAGTCCATGCACAATAGAAACAAATGCAAACATAGCACACACTAATATAAATGGAATAAGTTTGTATATTCAACAAAGTTCATACGCAGAACTGCACAAGCATTAAGAACAAGAAGAGAAGAATTATAGATGTGTATTGCTTAATATAATTGATTGTTAATATAATTATGAGGATAGTTATGTTAAATTCCGTACTTATTTGATATGAGGAGACTCATTCTCATCATCCATCTCATTTCCATCTAATTGATAAGATTAAATATATTTTTCTTTTTCTCTATTTTTTATAATTTAAATATCTCCTAAACCGTTAAATGCTAAATAAAAAAATATATATCATCACGACGAGGATTTAATTATCTTTCTATCGATATGCATTATGTTATACATTTGAAGACTTTTTTTTTTCTTCGTAATATCAAATATGATAATAGTGTTTCATATCATATATGATAACAGTGTTTCATATCATATATGATACCAGAGTTAAATCATAAGTTATTATTGAATCATATATGATATTGGTTTATATCATATATGATAAGTTATATCATATATGATTCTCGCATTACATCATATATGATATTATAATCATATATTGTAATCTCCGACAACTAAAAAAACGTGAAAAAAACGACGAGATTTTTTTATCGAACGTGGATCATATAACATATCTATAGAAAGATAATTAAATGATCTTCGTAGCAATATATCTTTTTGGCATAACAATTAACGGGTTAAGAGATATTAATGTTTAAAAAAGGGTCAAAATAAATTTTGTGTTTAATGTCATCCATTTGATTAAAACAAATATGAAAGATAAAGATTAGTCCCTTGATATCCAATGTTAGTATCAAAATAAAATTAAATCTATAATTATATTATGAGATCTTAAATACAAGTTATCACTCTCACAAACACAAGATTTATCTTATAACAAATATGTGTTCTAACATGACTCCAACATATATCCTAACACAACTAGACATGTCCTAAACATAATAAATATTACATTTATCCTACCACGTCACATATGATATCACAAAACATCCCAAAACGGACTAAAAACAGATTAAATATAATCAAATACGTGCCAAATACCCTTGTATTGTTGTTTGTGTGTTTGCAGGCACCGATATCAAGAAATGACTTGGAAATTAATAAATCAAGCAAAAACGAACAAGGGAAATGAAGTTGTACAAAAGAACCGGACCTAGATGTATATTTCCAAAAATACCTTTGAAGATATGGAGATTTACAAGATTGGCCCCTCATGTTTGGAAAATTGTCACTTTATACCCCTAAGATATTCAAATGTGCAAAGGAGTCCCTAAATTTTAAAGTTTTTACAACTTTAGCCCTCTAAGTTTGAAGATATTTCATTTAATGTCCTTTTCCAAGTTTTGTATAAACACAAGGACCAAATCTGCCTATTTTGAAACTTCAATGAATATTAATATAGGGGGATGAATGTTAACAAGTCCAGAGTTTGTTTTGATATTATTTGAAGTTCAAGGATGAAAGCTGCCAATTAATAAACCCATATTACACGATTCCTACCCAACCCAATCCCTTAACCCACCAAGCCCACTCCCATTTTTTACCCGTGGCCCAAGTTTTTAAAAGGATTAGTAAATATTGCGCCTAAAACAAAGATTATACCCCATACAGATCAAAGCCAACTGTTTAACCACCCTCCAACCCATAAACCCTAAAACCCATTCCTCATTTAAACAAAAGGGGTTTTGATTTAAGAGCTCAGATTTACAATTCCACATCTATACAACACCTCCACGTGTTTATTTTGTTCATCAGTCGAGATTTCCAATGGGACCTCCCCTGCTCTAATATTAGCTCGAAGACAAAAGTGACAGGGAATTCGATGGTTGTAATTCGTTTGCTTGCTTTCCACACCATCACAAAGGGTCTAGATCAACTTACAACTGCCATTTCACATGGCTAATTCAGACACATCACATGAGGACTCTTGACCAAAGATTCAAACATGACTTATACGAATCTACAAGGCATCTTCAAAGGGCATAACTGGAATTGTTTGCATTAGGGCTTATGATTCTAGAATCATCCATGTACTAGTATTTATATCAGATTAGTAGCTTAGTTTGTTGGTCCCTTGTAATTAGTGCTATACTTATAAATACTAAGTATAGACCTAAGTCATAGTAAAGTAATGTAATAAATACAAGACAAAGTAAATTAAAACACAAAAGGTTTTTCAACGTTTAACTCTTAGATTTATTAAAGAATTATACCCTATTGCATGCGAAGCTACAATAGGGATTGAATAGACAATGTGTGTTTGGTGATCTCCTCACTAACAAGCTAGTCCAATCCTAACGATTGCTAAGCTTGACGATTGTAAACAGGAGTTTATAACTCAAGTGTTTAAACCGTGTTTGGAAGATAGAACTTTGTTTGTTAATGTCTAAAGCATTTAGTGCACAAACTCATTAAGTTCTCTCTTTCCACAAGCATCCTATTTATAGAGGTAAAGGATAGATACGTGACAAGAATTGCTCATGTGCAATTCTTGTCCTATTGGTACAGTGTACTATCTTGTCTTATACCATTCTAAGTAATAAGACGTAAGTCCTTTCAAAGGCCTACTATACCCTATCTATCCCACAAGGGTAAGTCACATTATTAGTGTGATGTACAATGTCTTATCACACTTCAACTTATCCTGCCATTACTTCAGTCTTTAAGATGCTTGTTCTTTCAGGGGGATCGTATGGGGTTCAGTGAGTCTATTGTCAACAACTCACTGAACCCATCACCTTCTTCTTCGTCTTAGGTACATCATTCACCGAGCTTCACCTTACTGCATACTCGAGTCTTTCTTTTAGACTCAGGCTAAGAACTTGAAGATGACTCACTGAGTGACTGTTCACTCAGTGACTTCTTTGTGTTCAAGGTTTAAACGATACTTAGGCTGATTGTTATTCAAATTCTTCAGGGAGGTCATCACGTACTGAATTGACCTAACAATCTCCCCCTATTTGGATATAAAATATGCCTAAGTAAAGTTGTTATAAGTGAGCAAAGAGGCTTCTTCTTATACATGCTATTCTACTGATGAAAAGACTTGATTTTAACAAAGTACATCTTTTATTCATCATTACAAGACTTAAACAGTCTGATACAAGAACAACAAAATAATACAAGTTATTAACTTTCCATAGCCTCCCTCTTCACCTTTGACGTCGCTAACACTTTTTCTTTGTCAGGCCTCCTTGCAATCAACTCCCTGAGCTTTACAGCAAACCTTTTGTTTTCAGGAGTTTGAACATTTCCAGCCATCACCAAGAAAATGAGAAGACTTTCAGTTGGGCATTTATCAATATCACTCATTCTCTGAAAGGCTTGGTATCTAAATACATCAACAAAGAAGATACCCCACTCAGGTTCTTCAATGACCATGTTGTTCACAAAGGGTACATGTTCAGGGAGCTTTCGATTACATTCTAACCCAGGGATCTTAGTTTCAGCTTCAAGCTCAACTCTTTTACTTTTTATTCCCTGAGTCTTTGTGGGATCCTGTTCAGAAAGAGGGAGATTATCAGTGATTCCCAATTGTTCCTTGATTTGATTCAACCTCTCATATCGCTTACTGAGAGAGTTGAGTATGGAAGGAACACACTTGTTTGTCTTGGTCCTGAAGATCCTACCCATTTCATCCCACTCACTGAGACCGAAATCACCAAACGTAAATGGTTCCATTACTTCAAAGTTCCGTTCATCATTGTTTCTATAGACTGAGACTGAAACCGGTTTGGAGTTAGGAATGATATAAAGATTTGTAATTGGTTTAGGCCTCCTTCTTTGTAGAATATTGGTAATCTAAGATTCTATCAAGAGGGTTGATGTTTTTAGAGAGAGAAACTAGAGAGAGAAAACTAAGAATTATATTATGAAAATGAAACAACCAACACCCTCTCCATCAAAGGAGAGGGCTTCTATACCCAAGCCTTGGTGGGCTTGGGCCTTCTAACCCATGGAAATTTCCATGGGCTAGGCTTTTAACTAAATAATGTAAATAACTAACTACGAGCCTACGACGTTTAATAATATTGTTGGAGTGATCAATACTTCTAATATACGTTAAAAACGTATTTCCAACAATCTCCCCCTAAGGGAGGTCACTCCAAATTACAAAGTCCTAAACCTAGCATACTATACTAAGTCTTCGTCTTGAGCTCGTAGTTGTTCTCTCTTTTCTTCTTTCTTTTCTTTTGTGAATATGTTGATGATCATTGGCCTTTGGCTGAGAGCATGTTCTTTGGCCTTTCACGTGCAGTCTTTGCCTTCTTGTGATATTCGCCTCTTCGTGACTTCATGTCCCACATACCTATCCTTTGTTGAATTCTTGAAAGTTTCAGAGTTGATACAGCGGAATAATTTTAGGTCATACTTTCTTGAATTTGCTTAAGTATTTGATGCAGAATGAATAAGTATGTGAGGACGACTTCTTCTAGTACACCGCAACGCCACCGTCTTCAAATGCAGCAACATAATAAGACACGAATAAAATGGCTTTGACATTTTATTATGATTCGGTAGCATTTTACCTCCGGTCGGTGAAGACCGTTGGACGATAATAAATTATCGTACTTGTGACAGGTAGCTCTAATTAAAGATCTCCTTGACAAGATTTCGTGGGTAAACCCGTTCTCTTTATTCGACCGTCCAAAGCTGATTGCGAACATAAAGAGTGCATCATTTGGATTAAAAATCCGCATGATTGAAGCCGTCAATTCATGAACCTGGAACAAGTGAATCTCAATTAAGATTTTCACCATCGTTGCTTTCCAGTTGTCAGCCAGATTCTAATAGAATCTTGCTAGTCACCTACCGCAGTGCTGTTTGATGTTGATACTGGAAGGATTTCCACTCGTCATTGTGGACATTAAAGAATGCCACTCTGAGTGTTCTGGCAAGATCACTTGGATAATGCGTAGAGGCCCTGGAACAAGTTTAATCTTATTTAAGAGTTAAACCATTGTTTCTTTCCAGTTATCACAAGATTGGTTCTTAAAGAACCGCACGTGTCACCTACCATGAGCTTGTTTGATGTTGGCTCAAACAGGATTTCCATCTTCATAGTAATACTTACGTATCACTCAGATGTTCTGGCAATAATACAAGACTATTGTGTAGGACTCGTAGAATCTTTCTTAATTTTCACAGTGTGTGAAGAAGCAAAGAATAAATGACAAGTGTCCTAATGAGACTTTTGATGATCTCGTGGCTCTAGACTCGATAGTGCGTTTTATTTTGCTTAGCGGAGGCTGGAGAGGATTGCCACCTTTTCAATATCAATTCATTCGGAGTGAATGAACCGATTGATAACGTGTTGAACTCCGTGACATTAAAACAAATATCTTTTGAGAGATATTTGAGTTAGCTGGGAGGGGTTGTGCATCACATCACTGGGTCCATGATACTTTAAAGTCTTCAAGATGTGTTGACCCGGTTTCTACCTAAGTTGTAAGGATGGCTTCTTTCTTTACACCCTTTATCTTTACAATTCTTTTTCATTCTTCAACCCCTTTAATGCTTACCAATACGTCATAACTAGCACCTTGTTGTGATTGTTCCAGTGCTAGCTTAAGTACTTGGTCCGCATTCTGCTACGTTCACAATCCATTTCCCATCTTTCCTAAGGACTTCTATTTCTAGCTATGGGATTGTCCTTGGGAAGATTCCTCCGGTGCTGGAAGAATCATTGGACTTGTACCTAAACCTACCACCCTTTTGTCACCACAGTCGTCGTGAATTGATAGTGTTTTGGTAAGTACATGTCACCATGAAATTTCCTTTGAAATGTCTACTAAAGTACTTGTGATATAAATATCAAATGATTTAGTACCTTAGAGTTTTATGCAACAAAACTCTCCCCCTTAACATGTGCATAACACATATTAAGTTGGAAATTTGTTAATTACTTTTCGATCTTTAGCAAGATATATTAACAAGTCTCCTTAATCCCATTTTATCCCCTTATCCAAAATGTTAACCATTAATATTTTGGATATCAATGGATTAACCGGTCTTTAGGTAACAAAATGAAATTGGTTTTTGGCCATAGAACATGGAATGATCCCCCTCAAATTAATGAGGTTTAGTTGTAGTGCTTGAGTATGATATATTTTAAAACATTTAGAATCTCGTGAGAAATTCTTGAACAATTATCATACTTTCACACTACAGCAGGCCACAAAAGCCGTTTATTAACATATTAACATATTCACAATTTTAAACATATGGAGGTGACCTGTTTGAAGACGATTCATAATTAAATGGATCGTTCCGTGAACCTGTGGTGTGCTCCATATGGTCGTCCACCGACGAATCGTTCCAAACTTCTTATCAACCTTCTCTTCCGCAGTGTTTCCTCGATCTTTTTGATGGCATAATTGGCACTTCTTCTGCATTAAGGTGTCCAGGTGTATGTGACTGCCGGAAGTCGTTGGTTGGCATTGAGAACTTGCAGGTTATCACGAACGTGTTTGAGTGTACCATCGCTGAACTTGTTTAGCTCAGAGAACCTCATGTATTGCTTCACTCCTGTCACGTTCAGATAAAACATACCTGGTTCCGGGTTTATCGTCCCCATGTATGGCAACTTGTCCTTATGATATTGACTCAGTGGAGCAGTGTGAGAACGTTGCAGATTCAGTTTCTGCTGATAGCTCTCCACCCTAAGTTGAAAGTCAAGTGCGGGATCTTTTCTTGGACTAAGAGTAGTAGAAGATCTTCAATGTCTACAAGTGGAAGGTACTGAAGATCACTCTCTTCAAATGTGTATTCCCTTTCATCAGCGCGCTTGATCATTATGTGATTCAGATAATCATATCCGAATACATTCATTGTTGTGGCTTCTTGTATGCTCGTAATTCTACGAGCTGAAACGATGAGTGACTTGGACTTCCCACGATTTAAGCAGTTATAGGCTAACCTCTTCTTTTTATTCCAGTGAGAAACACCAAGTGCAGCATAGGGATCATAAAATTGAAGTAACTTTCTTCGCCATAACGCTGCTGGCACTTTGTCTTCTATCCATGGTACATTCTCCAGGTTTATCGCCCTTAACATGGTTAGTGATGTCGCATATCTATTTGCCCTGTTTTCAAGGTAATCTAGGTCATGAGATACGAAACATTCCAGTGGAATAGTTGGCGACTGGAGTATCAGATTGGGTGTGAGAGGTTGTACCACTAGAGTCTGAATCCCGGTAGTTGTTGCTTTCATTCCCTTGACAAGCTCATTGAAATGGTATTCTGCCTCATTATTAGTGATCTTCATTGTATCGAAGAAATTCACATCGGCTACTGACATTTTTAGAAGCACTGGGGTTAAGGTGGGTTGTCCGTAAGTATACAGAAGGAAGGCCGAGAAATCGATTGGGTTTTTGAGCATTTGCGTAAGCTCGATAGCTGTAGCTGTAGCAAATGAATGTTGTGGTGCTGCTTCAATCATCCACTGTTGAGCATGAACACTCTCATCAATGACTAAGGATTCAACAAAAGTCAGTTCTGGGGAATTAAGGTCGTCGACTTCCATATCCTCAGACGGCTGCTGATCCATGGTTGGAGGTGTGGAGGTGTGTGTAGTGGGATTGGTTTCAGGCATAGACCCTGACGGTTCATCGTCATGCATAAAAGTCGTGGGTTTGTCTTCATGCATTGTGACCGGGGGTTCGTCTTCAAGGACTGGTTCTATAGGTTCTAAAATAGGAATAGAAGTAGACACCGGTGTAGTAGACGTACCTTTGTCGATATTCTGATTTACTGAAACCGGAGGATCCACTGTCTGTTGTTTAGATCCAGCACCATCTTCGTTTGCTTTCTCAACAACGTTCTCAGTTTCCATGTCATCTTCACCCGTATTGTTCTCAACACCACTTGTACCCGCTTTGTCGTTCTTTTCCGTGTTGCCAGTTCCATTCCCTTGGTTATCATCATTGTTATCATCATCATCCCCATCCGTTTCCTTATCCTCATCCTCTTCATCATCCTCAGCATCGTCATCCTCATCATCATCCTCCTCTTCATCCTTATCCTCTAACTTATCCTCATTGTCATCCTCTTCTTCCTCATCCTTCTCGTCATTATTATCATCATCTCCATCCTTATCTATATTACCATCATCCTCACTATATACTGTCTTGACTAGCTCGTCTTCATCTTCATTCTCAGAAGCTTCAGCTTCTTTAGACTTATCTTCACGAATCGTCTTGTTAAGATATTGTAGAACTTTTCGCTTATTTTTGGATTTGTGAGCTCCCATATCTATAAGACGTGTCTACAATAGTTGCATGAGTTGAGAAGTAGATAAACCTGAGCTGAAGAGAGTTGGGAGCACTTGATCCACATATGACTTGACTTCACGTTGAATGATGTTCGTCATATTGGTATCAATGGACTCGAGAAAGACAACATTCTCGTTCTCACGAGCTTTCTTTTTAGCACGAAATTCCTTGTGCCGTGTTTTGAGACTTTTGACTCTGTCATAGAGCTTCTTCATTTTAGACGCCTCTCTATGTTGATCATTGACAGCTGGGGTAGCAGGCTTAGTAATCAAAGCATTAAGCGTTTCAATCTGTTTTGCCTGAACCTCCAGTTGTTTTAGAAGTGTCTGAATGACTTCAGCATCTACAGTGAGATATGGGGTTGATGGTACCGGTTGTTCGGATGGTGGTGGAGTTGTTGTAATAATGGATTGGGTGGCGGATGATACAGGTTGTGTTGTAGGAGGTGTAGGAGTAACCACGAGTGTTAGAGGGGTGGTGGATGGTACAGGTTGTGGGATGGTGGTTGATACCAGTTGTTCGACGATAGGATCAACCTGTGTAGCTGGGGTTGTGGATGATACAGATTGTGGGGTGGTGGATGATACGGATGGTAGGACGGTGGTTAATACAGGTTGTACTACAATAGGTTGAACCAGGAGAACCGTAGTCATGATGGTGCTGGTGACCGTTGGGGTGGGTGGAGGAGTAGGTGCAACAATGCTACTTACCGTTGGAGTGATTGGTGGAATGATAGTAGATGTTGTTGATGTAATAGGAACATCCACCAAATTCTCATTTCGCCATCGCCTTCTAAGTTAAGATATCGCAGTATATCAGTAGAACTGGAAGAATACTTACTTTGAGTTTGAATGGCGGGAGTGAGAGTTACATGATCATCATCGGTGATTATCGTGCACGTTGGAGGTGGTAGTGTGGTGTTAATATTAACATCGTCATACAATGTGTTAATCATTGCGGTGTCACTACCACCACCTTCTTCACTGTGCTCCTGATTCTCAAAAGAGAATGTGTCAATGTCTTTGTCATTTGGGTCTTCATACAACTAAGTATCATCATCAGGATGACCGAATTCATCTAAATCATCAAGTTGGCCGGAACCTGAACCTCTGGATGAAGCAAAATCCTCCTCTCGACTCTGCTGAAGAGTGAGACACAGCAGTTTGTCCTGAGACATGGTTTCATGAGCAGGTTCGTTCTCAGACCCACTTGTTTCCTTGCCTTTATGTTTCTTTGTTTTGCGGATTAGTTGTTGCTCTTCTTCATCGGTATGAATCATCTCATCTTCATCCTCGTCGTCTTCATCCTGAAGTTGTTCTTTGCTTGAGCCTTTAGCTTTGGAAGAAGCAGTTGGTTGGCGCTTGGAAACTCTCTTCTTGCGTTTACCTTTTGGCTTCTCTGAAGGCGGTGCAGTGGCTCTTCGAAACTGTGCGTCAATATCCAAGAGCATCTCTTGATAATGATCGCTTTCTTTAATTCCTTCATTGATCATTGTGTCAGGGATGAGAGCTGGACGTAAAGCATACTTTGTGGATTGTGTATCCGGATTTATCTGTAGAATCACATAGTCATCAGCTTTTGTATGGTAGAAGAAGTTTCCGCGAGTATCAATGCTTGGGTCATTCTTCATAAAGTGATTGATGATGAGCTTTGTGAACCTTGGGAAAGGAAGATGCACTGATTTCTTCTTGGTTCCAGTAAATTGATACCAAAACTCTTCCCAGATGAGTAGTGCATAATCTACTTTAGATGCCGTGTAAAGTCCCCAAAATATGTGAGCCTGAGGTGGTCTTATTACGTCCGAGCCCTGAGTCTTAGAGGTAAGACATTTGACAAGTGTTGACACAAAAGTTGGGTGATCCTTGCTAGACCCGAATTACGCTTAATTCGGGTTGGCTAGACTCCGCCTCCTGCACCAAGTGAATTATCTGGTTGGGATCCTACACACTAAAACAACACGCGTTAGGCTTATCGTGGGAATGCTTCCCACGATTAGACTCCGGCGTGAGAGTAAGTAATCGGTTAGGGTATGAGAATCGGATGAATGGTATAAGTGTGTAGAATGTGATACCTTTATGGAACCCTTGGGGGTTCCTTATATAGGCAGTGAAACCCTAATGGGCTGCCACTGATGCTTCGACCCTAAGGAAAGGATAATCACCAGAATTAGATTGATTGCTATCTTCTAATTATGGTGAGTGAATATCCTCCCCTTTAGGATAAAGCCTTTCCATAGTAGGATAATGATTCTGTCTAACCCTGTACCGGCCATGCCGGGCCGTGGGCTGCACACGTGTGTGCTGTTACTGTTCTCCTAAGCCCATATGCTCAGACGACATCATTGCCACCCATTCATGATGGGCCGAATACGGGTAGTACCCGTGGGTCGGGTGACTATACGTCATCATGTCCCCCCACTCTAGTTGTTATTGCCGTAGGCGTAACCTCTAGACTATAAAGATGCTTCCCGGACGTACCAAGAAAGATCCGTAGGAAATGATAAATCGTCCCAAAATTTGTGTTTGCCGCATGTGGTAACACAATTTAAGATTTGACTCCAATAACCCTTCAGCCGTACGTTACGACCGAGACAAATTAAGTGCAACATTTAATACGGCCGTCACGCAAGAGACTGTTCACCTATCCTTTGACTGACAAAGTTCAAAACAGTCTGAACATCGAGCGACGTAAATGTCTGAGTCAGAAGTTACCCGTGGGCCCCACCTAACGTTTTACTTGCCACTCACTTCTCAACCACACGATTGAGGATAGTGGCAAACACGTGGCATGAATCCAACGATCCATGGAAACCAAGGCAACCCTATATAAGATTTGGTGTGTACGATTAAAACACACACAGTTATATTCATTCCGCCATTGTTACTTCTCAAGCTCCTACCTCGATTCTTTTGCCTCGAATTTCCACGGATTTCCTTCGTCGCAGGTTAGATCATCACGCCCCTCGCACCTCTTTTATAAAACATGGTGAAGGATCATCCCTTTATTACGGACGTCCTGAATGTGATGCCTGTGGAAAAATACATAAACTTTTTGTCTAAGTATTACATTCCCGAAAGCGTACACCCAACCTATCCAGGTGAAGGTGAAGCAATTACGGATGCATCGAGGGGAAAGATAGGCGTGTACACGCGCCTATTCGATTCGGCTAACTACCGCATCCCCTTATCCACGTTCTTGGTGGATCTTCTTCTATATTATGGCTTTCACATAACCCAACTGCATTGCATAGGGGCATGTAAAATTAATCAATTTGAGATTACTTGTCATACGTACGGTGTAACCCCCACCGTACATTTATTTAGGGTTTTTTACTCCCCCCAATTAGTGAATGGGTGGCTATCATTCAAAAAACGATCCGGGAAAGCTCCCATGACTTACAGGGATCCCCTAGACTCGCTTAAGAACTGGTACGACCAATACTTTTTTGTTGATGAGAAGGTATTCCCTACCCCGTTCGTCTTCAAAACCAAAGTGCCCAAACACTATCCCCCCAAACCCAAAGACTATAACAGTAGGGATGTGAAAATGCTAGATACCCACTGTTCAGAATTTCATAAGGGCTTGCCGGAGCACTTCTTGTGCCGAGTGGGAATAAGTCGTAACTACTACGGGAGGGAGGATATGTATCCGTGCTTCCTAACCGAACGTGGGCAGGGTAGGTCCACTGACATGTAAAAAATGCCATATTTCTATCTTGTAAACATACTAACCCGCATATATGCGTATGTCCGCAGAGATGAACCTACATGGACTTTTGCGCCAAGGCGACCCAATGGCAGTTCCTGAAGGATTCCACCCGTTGAGAGAAGATGAACTCCCCCTACTGGAAGCTACTGCCGATAGAACCATGCCGCTCGAGGAAACCACTGAACAACAATCAGATGAGGGAGGGCCCGCAATTGAGAAAAATCCACTTGACTTCCACAACGAAGATGATGGAGGACTGCTGCTAGAAGACACCGTGCCGCACCAGGATCAAATGGAAGAAGAACCCACAAACCCTGCTGACAACCGTTCAGGCGAGGATGAAGAACCCGCCCCGGCTTTTGGAACCTCCATACCCATATCCAAGAAAAGAAGGACTTCTAGGAAGGTAGCAACAACCTCAGAAGATGGAGCGGGGGCACATAACGCTCCCCCAAAAAAGCTAAGGAAGGATCATCCGCAATTGTTGGAAGGGAGCAGCGCCTCCACGGCCCAAGTCGTTCCTCCGCCCCATGTGGATGAACAAGGCTGGACAGCAACCCCTGTGAATACCGTGGCCCCTACCATCACGGAATCCGTGATTGGTACTACGTAAGTACCTCATTAACACTCAAAATGATAAGAAATCTATAAATGGAACTAATAAATTTTGATTACAGGGCGGATCCGTGGCCCAAGAGAAGGAGGTGGAAAGGGAACCTTCCCCTGTGATATCAACGCGTCCTCCATCCCCTCCTGTGACCCATGTCGAGGAGCCACTTCTAGAGGGTCCCGACACCAGCCTACGCCTAGCATGGAATTTATCTAGCTTAACAAGGCTGGAGGCGGAGTCTGAGTGCTCCGAATTCGTTGAACACATCACTCCTCCAGCACTGGCGCAAGACCTAGACGAACTAGAGCATGAAACATTGCTAGAGTAGTTTGGTGTAGCAATTGCACAGCAGGTGACCACTGGTGCGGCCCTGAGACGCCGTTTGATCAAGGCTTTGACTAATGTAAGCCGTGCTGATAGGAAGATAGCCCGTCGCGACTAATTGGTGGGTAAGCATGAGAAAACCATCACATCCTTGCAGGAAGCGTTGGTCGTGGCCGAATCGACGGTCAAGGAGCAAGCCCACCATGCCAACGCCCGTGAAGATCGTATCACCGAGTTGGAGGCCCTTTTAGCCGCATCTAACGAGAAGGTATGCTCTCATTTTAATGTTTTTTTTGTGTACCCCAAAATACCGTATTGTCTTCGTAACAACTCCAGTTGTGACATATAGGTATCTGCAGCCGAAGCTGCGACCAAAGCCGTGACCGTCCAAGCCTTTACCATTGCGCAGGAGCGTGACGCGCTGAAGGACGAACTAAACCAGGTGCGGACTGCCTTGGATGAGCAAGCTGCAGCGGCCGAGGGTGAACTAAGCAAGGTGGTCGCAAACTATGCTGAAGTGATACATCCTCCATTGCTCACGGCTATAGCTGGGCGTAGATGGATGGTTGGCCAGGGAATGCGGCTTGCCGTGAGCAAGGCAATGAAAGCTCCGCACCTGCTGCAGGCCTTTGCTGACGTTGTATCAGACGGTATTGACCGTGGTAGGCACGAGGGGCTGGTCGAAGCTACGGAGCTGATAGGTAAGGGAGGAGATATCACTAAGCATGCCTACCACAAGCCTCGAGTTGCAAACAAGTTGACTGCGTCAATGAACGCTCTTTCTGAAATCCAACACCCCCTCCTAGACGAGCTGGAAGCGTTAAAGGATGCTCCGAACGAGGTAATCATGTCCAAGCTCACTGCTGATCCTATCCAGCTGACTTTGCCCACCTATGACTCTGTGTCGAAGGCGCTGAAGGGTGAAAAGTTGCTGGTCGAGGCGTTGGATGGGAATATGATCAGGACACAAGATGGGAAGAATGCTCACGGGGAAACCCTCCACACCTTGATTGAAGAAGGGAGGAAGGAAATAGGGGAGTTCCTATATCCGGTGTAATTTATATTGCAAACATTTATTCGTCCGTGTATGTATACGGCTAAAACCTTTGTTGTAATGACTTGTGTATGCACGTAAGTCCGTGATCACCACGGCTATTTTGGTGCTATGAATTTGAAACTTGCGTATTTTTCTTTGTGAGATATCATATACCTGTACTGCATGACATGTCATGTCTTACACAAAAATACAATCAAGCCTATATATTACTAGACGTGCGGCGTGCGTTTTTACCATGCAAAGCACTACGTGAGCGCGACATATGGAAACTTACCACAACGTCTTGTGAGTAAGGTGTCTAGTAAGGATACATGATCCGCGTCACTAGGGTTGCATCCCTCTTATGTGACAAGTTGAATTATTAGGTTCACTTAATCCTCCTACCCCGCCTGGAGGCGTATAGTACATGTACAATAATTGAATGAATGCATATGACAAGAAATAAATAGCACATTATAGTAACAACGATATCTACACGACCATAACAGGGTAAAAAAGTAATTTGCACAAGAACAAGTCGTGGAGCTAGCTAGGCACCACGACATTTTATTAGAATGTTTACGTTTTTTGTCTTAACAATAATGGGAAATCCTAAAAACAAAAGAAACCTAGAAAGCATAGAAACAAAACAAAGAGAACACATGGATCTTCATTGAAGCTAGATATAGCGAAGTGTCCATGTGGAAGCTGTAGCTTTCAAAGATAGCACCTTTTAAGATTGCAGATATTCCAAGTGCGTTCCAGGTCGCGGCCATCCATTCCGCGTAATTTGTACGCGCCCCGTCCCAAGGCTTTAGTGACCTCATATGGCCCTTCCCATTTGGGGCCCAGTTTTCCTGTATTCTCCGCTCGACTTGCCTCGTTTGCCCGATAGACATAATCTCCCGGTCGAAAAGAAACACCTTTAACCTTGGCATCATAATAAGCCTTCATCCGTGCCTTGGAATTGGCTTCATTGATGGCCGCTATCTCCCTTTTTTCTTCCAGCAAATCCAGATTGATCCGGAGTTGCTCGTCGTTTGTGACGGCACTAGCCTCCGTCGTACGGATGGTGGGCATCCCTATCTCGGCTGGTATGAAAACCTCGGTGCCGTAGGCCAATGCAAACGGAGTGTCCCCGTTGGCCGTTTTGATCATCGTCCTATGTGCCCATAGGACATGTGGCAGTTCGTCCACCCACTTGGCACTTCGCTCTTCCAGGCGTGCCCTGATGCCTTCGCCCAAGCTTCTATTTGCTCTTCCACAAGACCATTTGTCTGTGGATGTTTAACAGATGCGAAGCGCCGTTTGATATTTAATGCTGCACACCAGTCCTTCAATGGGTTATCCGCGAACTGCTTCCCGTTGTACGAGATGATTTCTCCTGGTAGGCCAAAACGGCACACGATGTTCTCCCAAACAAACTTTTGAACTTGCTTGCCTGTGATGGACTTGACTGCTTTGGCCTCTATCCAGCGTGTAAAGTAATCCATTACGACAATCAAGAACTTAACTCCCCCTGCGGCTACGGGAAAAGGTCCTGCGATATCGATCCCCCACTTATAGAATGGCCATGGGGATGTAATGGGTGTAAGTTCCTGCTGCGGATGACGTGGTACTGGCCTATGCACTTGGCAATCACTGCACTTGCGAATCATGTCCCGTACGTCTCTATGCATAGTAGGCCAATAATATCCTGTGCGTAAAGCTCGAGCTACTACGGATCGGGCCCCTACGTGCATGCCGCATAACCCTTCATGTATCTCACTGATTACATAAGTAGCCTTGCGTGGTCCAACACACCGCAACCACGGCTGTAAGAAAGAGCGTTTGTACAGTATACCTTCTCGAAGCTCGAAGTGCTGCAACTTTCTTCTGATGCGCCGTGCTGCCTTTTCCTCGTCTGGAAGGGTTTCATTAGTCAAATAGTTGATGATCGGGGTCATCCACGTAGGTCCATCTTCCTCAACTATAGCTGCGACTTCCCCTTCTGTTAGGGACTTTTCTTTTAGTATTTCTACCAAGACTTGTTTGGATAAATGGGCGAAGCTTGTAGACGCGATCTTCCTAAGAGCATCCGCCTTCTTGTTTTCACCTCTTGGTACCTGCTTTATAGAGAACTTGCTGAAAGCCGCGATGAGTGACTTGACTTTCTCCAAGTAGCGAACCATGTTATCCTCCTTAGCCACATATTCCCCGAGAATGTGGTTCGCGACAAGCCGGGAGTCCACGTAGGCCTCAAGGTTGCGGACCCCCATTCTAGCGGAGATTTTTAAACCCGCTATTAACGCTTCATATTCTGCCTCATTATTGGTGACTGTGAACTCAAAGCGCAGGGCGTATGTAAACTCCATTCCTTCCGGATTCGTAAGGATAAGACCAACTCCTGATCTATCTGTGAACGAGGATCCGTCCGTGAATAATATCCATGGTTCTACTGGAGGTTCCTCTGTTGCACGATTGGCTCCTCCTCATCCGGCTTCTATATCAAGAAATCTGCCAAGATTTGGCCTTTAACAGCCGTCCTTGGTCTATAAGATATATTGTGTTCTCCCAATAGAATGCTCCACTTCTGTAGCCTGCCGGCCACATCTGGTCTGGAGATGACTTGTTTTATTGGTTGATCAGTGATAACTAAAATTGGGTGCGCCTGAAAGTACATGCGTAACCGTTTCGTAGCAAACACTAATGCCAGAACCAATTTCTCCATGGAAGAATAGTTCAACTCCGGCCCCTGTAGCGTTCTACTTATGAAGTAGACCGGAGTTTGGACTGTGTCCCTTTCCATCATGAGTACTGCACTTATTGCTCCATGCGTTGCCGATAGATACATTATGAGCTCTTCCTTAGGTCGGGGGGCCACTAACATGGGAAGGGATGCAAGGTGTTGCTTGAGCTGCACCCAAAAGCTTCCTCCGCTTCCTTTGTCCACCGAAAATCTCCCTTCTTGATGCACTTCTTGAGTGTTTTGAATAGGGGAAGTGATTTTTCCGCGGACTTTGACAAGAACCTGTTCATGCCGGCCAACTTCCCATTTAATAACTGCACCTCTTTCCGTGTTCGAGGAGATGGTAACTGTATGACTGTGTCCGTTTTTTCCGGGCATGGCTTGATGCCGTTTGGATCAATCATATACCCCAGGAACATCCCTTCAGTTGCCCCAAACATGCATTTCTTTGGGTTTAGCTTCATGTTAATCCTCCTCAATGTGTCAAATGTCTCTTGGACGTCCCGGAAAAGTGCATCCTCCGTATGACTGTTGATAACTAAGTCGTCAACGTAGACCTCCAGGTTGCGACCTATCTGTGAGTCAAAGGCTTTGTCAACAAGCCGCTGATATGTCGCCCCATCGTTCTTTAGTCCGAATGGCATTTTTGTGTAACAGTATACGCCTTGACTAGTATGGAACGCCGTCTTCTCTGCGTCCCCTTCCGCCATCTTGATCTGGTGGTATCCTTTGTACGCATCCAAGAAGCACTTAAAAGGATACCCGCATAGGGATTCCACCTTCCAGTCAATCTCTGGAAATGGATAGCAGTCCTGCGGATAGGCTTTGTTTAGGTCTGTGAAATCTACGCACATGCGCCAACTTCCATCATGCTTTTTAACCATGACCGGGTTGGATAACCACCCATGGTAGTATACCTTGCGCATGATACCTGCGTCAACTAATTTCCGTACCTCATCCAGTATTACCTGACTGTGTTCTGGTGCCTGACCGTGCTTCTTTTGTTTGACGGGAGGATATCCCTGGTGGATTTGGAGCTTATGTTCTGCTATTTCCCTCGGAACGCCCGTCATGTGCTTGGGCTCCCACGCGAATACATCTAAGTTTTCTTTCAGGAGAGAGCACATGGCACTCTTGCCGTCATCCGAAAGTGTTCCCCCTATGGATACTTCTTGGTCCGGATAGTCAGGATGTATTGCTACTTTCCAATTAGGGGGCGGTGATCCGTCCTTAGGTGGAACAGGTGGAACTAGTGGCGTGACGGCGTGACACTCGGAGGGTGGCGTGATTGAGTTATGGATAGTGACAATTCCTCCTTCCACAAGGAATTTAATCATCCCATGGGCTGTGGATGGTGCTGCCCGTATAGCCAGGATACTTGGTCTGCCTATGATCCCATTGTATAGAGAGTGTGAACGTATCACCATGAAGTTCATCCACACCGTGGTGGAGTGCTCTTCGTTCCCCATAGTTACAAGCAAACGTAGCTGTCCTACTGGCCAGACGGTGTCTCCGCTGAAGCCAATGAGCAGCGACATGGCCGGTGCTAACTGGCTTCTTATTTCGGTCGTAACTGTACGAAACAGTGTTCGTATAGTACTTCTGCTGATGACCCTCCATCCACATACATGCGGCGGACATTGTGCGTTCCAATATTTATCTCAACCGTGAGAGGTGCATCAGCCATATCACTTGCCGTGATGGGAGGGAATGAGATCTCTCTGCCGCGTGAAAATTTTTGACTGATTTTCTGCCTTGCGCGGCGCTGCCTAGATTGGATCATGTATATAGTTGAAGGCTTGTCCTTTTGAGGATCCTTCTTCTCGTACTTCTTGTTGTCCTTTCCATCTTTCCAATCCTTGACCAGATGTTTGAATTTTCCTGACTTGATCAGTGACTCAATGTGCTTCTTAAGCTTGATGCATTCCTCGGTCCCGTGGCCTTTGTCATTTTGGAACTCGCAAAAGCGATTTCTTTGACGTCGATCCGGCGGAGTTGTCATTGGGGGAGGTCTCGGGAAGTTGGCCCCTTCTATTAGCAAGATCTCTCGGTAGGACATCTTTGAAGGAGTAAACTTATCCTCCGACCGCCCTCCTTTGTTTTGGCTTTTGTAATCCGAGCTCCTCCCAATGCTCTGGTTATTCTGACCGCCCGACTGTCTCCTGGACTGGTCGTTCGATCGGTAGCTGTTCCCCTTTGAAGGGTAAACTGCGGCTACCGCGGTTTCCCCTTCTATGAAGTTTCTGACCCTTTCCATAAGGTCGTCATACCTTTCTGGTTTTTTGTCATTGAGACGCCTGATTAATTCCCTATCTGTTATGGTGTGCATATAGTCGGAAAGTTTTAGGAGTTCCGGCATCGTTTTTGTGCGCGTGCACTCGTCATTGAAACGCGTCGTGAAATCCTCCGTGGATTCTCCAGGTCGTTGCTTGACGGTGGCCAGCGAAACTGGATCCCTATTATACTTTCTTCGTTGAGTATAATTGTTTTTGAATGCTGTGCGCAATTCAGTGAAGCTATCGATGCTTCGGGGAGGGAGTCCCACAAACCAGTCACGGGCATTACCTATCAAGTTTGAGTTGAACATTTGGCACCATATAGGCATAGGCCACCGTTCGATTTTTGCCTGCGTGTCAAATACCTTTAGGTGATCATCCGGATCACCAGATCCATAATAAGTTTTGACGCACGCTGGCATGCGACGCTTATTGTCCTCGGAGTAGTTCCGTATGCGGAGGGTAAAAGGATCTTCCCTAGGATCACACCATGGTCGTGTGAGATCATCCCTTTCCTCCTCCTGGTAGTAAGGATCATAGTAGTACCCCTCCTCATCCGATAGCGGTGGAGGAGTACGCTTGGACCGACGGCGCTTGGGTGGGCGATCATCCGAATCCTCTCCTGACGTACCGGGGGAGGAAGGTGGTGCCCCGCCTTTCGACGAAGGATCCGTTCCTTTGGAAGGGGTAGGTGCCTTCGTCTCAGTATTCATCCTATCCCACACGCTTGTGCGGCGATCGCTCCTGGCTAGTTCCAAGTCCCGTCGTTCGGATGGGTCCTTGGATTTTTCTCCTTCACGGGATTGCAGTAACTCCTGCATGATACGATCCCCTATGCGTTCGAACACGTTCCAAGGCTGGGGGGTCTCTTCGAAAAGATTTCGTTCCTGGGGGCGTGCCCTCCTCCTCGTTTGATTCTGAGGAGAGGTACCTAAGTTGAGCCAGGATTGGAGGTTCCTCCCTAGGTTCAACCTGGATGCGATTCCCGGGACGATTCTCTCAAAGTTCTCTGTGAGAACTCGAGTGAGGTCATTGTCACACCCCACCATGGCGGAATATGGGGCGCGACGTATAGATATCATCACAACATGGCGTATCTATAGAGATAACTATATGAAATAAGAAATGTCATAAAATGGAGACACAAAGTCATGACAATATCTCATCAGACTCAGGAGTCTAGGTAAGTAGGTAACAGTCCTACCGCTTACCCAAGACAAACAAATAACATAACCAAACAAATATATGTGTGCCACAGTATCACTTATTAAAAGAACAAATAAAAACTAAGAAGGAAACGGGGATTCTCCTTCTATATGCATTCCTAAGCTTCTCCAATCCTAGCCACTTATGTTCTCATGCTTAACCATAGTATCACCTGAAAGAGACACTAAAACACGTCAACATAAAGTTGGTGAGAGTCATAGGTTTAGACTCCAACGCTAAATCAATTACAAGCTATGGATAACAACCATCAACACAATAACATATGGACAATGTGCTACAATTATGTATTAACAACTAGCATTCAAGATCAATCATTCCAAACCAAAATCCAAGGCTCCTACCTTGCCAAACAACATGATACCATAGATGATCACACTATGTACCTATCCCAAGGACACAACCTTGTCAAACCACAAGGCCACTACCTTGTCAAACCTCAAGGCCACTACCTTGTCAAACCACAATAACTGAGACGGCACGTGTCCCCCGATCCAAATCATACACAATCAAAAATCACATAGCAGTTAATCACATAATGTACACACAAGTCCATCTCAAATCACAAACACACTCACAGCATTTTTTAGAAAATAACTCAACACAGTGTCTCTTCCATCCCATCTGGAAGTCAAAATCAATATTAAACATGGGACTATGAAACTCACCTGATAGCTTCTTCACAAGTCCTCGCACTAGCAACAAGCTAACAAACCAAAAACACGAAATCAATACACGAACCAATCACTAAGATGGATCATCAACCTATGATGGACATCTAGTCTATTCCCGTATAATTACCTCATTGTTAAGCTCTAATCACCCCATTACCCTTCCTTAACAAGTCCCTAACTTGGTTAAGTTTAATAGCTATCCCGTTCATAATTTTACACAAAACAGTCCCAGTTTTAGGTCTCAAAACTTTAAGTCAAACGTCTACTTAAACATACCCATGGTTTCTGTAAAAGGAATATTCACACTTTTATACAAGTTAGCTAAAACCTCCCACCTGCCCTAACCTTAAAGCTACTGTTAAGGCCCAGATATATGTGTATATATTGCTACCTATCCAGAATTCACTGATTTTAAACGTATGAAAAGTTCATTACCATTAGAGGGTCTTACCCAAAACCACAATCTTAGCCCAAGTGCAGATCCTTACTAAAATATATAAACCATCTCTCATGTTCGTGAGAAGATCCCAATGCAACCCTAAGTACCCCAAACAACCCAAAACTTAAAAAGAAAACAGGCTGAATTCAAAACTGTTTTGACCTCCGACTGTTGTAACCTGTTTTTGACCCACTTCCCGACCTCCAATTTTGTTCTCGTTTCTTGATTTAGAAAGCCAACTCAATTACCTATCCAGGGCTAGTTTGATCGCATCTTGAATATTCCTAGAACTCGAGATATGATCAAAACAATAGACTCAAAATTTTGCCCAGTTTTTAAAAACGGGTTTTAAACAAATTGATCTAATTAATAACCTATAACCCTTCTAATACAAGCCCTAGATTATATGATCATCATATTATGATTAATACATCATTAATCTACTGTTTTTATATAAACCCTAACCCTTAATCCATCATAAGAATGATTAATTAAACATAAAAACAATTTAATTAAAAAGGTTAATGAAGGTTTTTACCTTAAATCAATGGAAGATGAAGAAAACCTAATTTTATTGAAGAACCCTAATTCTCCTCTATGAAACCCACGAATTTTTCTTTGTCTCCAGGGATTTATGTTTTTTTTTATTTATTAGATAACCTTATATAGTGTGTACATAAAATCTTAGTCCAAGTATAACACCCAACTTTCCTTTTTTTTCCCTTTTCCCCTTTTTCTCTTTCTTTGGTGCGTCTAAACCGACCCAAACATCCAATAAATTCGTTTTTTTATTATTTAATATTATGTTAATAATATTACCTTAATTTTCCTTAATTTATTTCAGCTCCTAAAGCTTCCAAAACCTCAAAACCGTAAAACTAGTCAAATTTACGCGTTTTACCGTAAAAGACGTAAATATACACTTTTATAAAAAATCTCAAATTTTGAAATAAACTTTATAACTAAGTCCTAAATGACTTAAAACCATCCCGAAAAATATTCATATGGATAATTACCTCACCTGAGACCTCTAAATGCTAAACCGTAAATCCTAAAAAAAATACTACTACTATAATACTTATACGTATACGTAAACACCACAATATCACCATTTTCATTTCATAGTCACCACTTGTGAGCTCATGAACATGAAATAACCGTTCCTCGATTTACTTATGAGTACTCTATACTCATAAACGATAACCACACCAACCTCGTTCACACAAAATAAACACGTAAACACAAAATTCAAGTAAGCAGACATAAAATAACCTAAAAGTAAGACCAAGTGACAAACCCAAAACCACTGTTGTCACATCACTCCCTCCTAATAGAAATCTCGTCCCGAGATTCACTCCCAAACTCAAACTTATTCTCAGCAAACAAACGAGGATGCATATCCCTGATAAAACCTTCACGTTCAAACGTGAACTCAGTTTACACGAAAATAATCTCAACCAACAACACATGAGCCTTAACCGTGCGCGAGTAAACTTATCAAAACCATAAATTTATATAACCAACCTAACTAAATCTCGCACCTCATCAAACAAGAACTGTCTTGAATCCAAGTTAGGAGCCGTCACATAACTCAACAAGTTTAAAACTGTCACCCCGATTTCAGTCTTACTCATAAATACCATAAATCAAAACTCATCAAGATATAACCACGTATAATAAGGTCTAAAGAACTCTCAAATTCCTTCCCAACTCATCTCTATGTTAACCCTCCAAGTGTTCATTACCGCAAAATACCCAAAACATGAGTTTAAACCATGTTGTCCGAAAATTAACCTTGAACTCAACACTTGTACAATTAATTCGACCAAAATACTGACTTCCAATTACGAAACTTTCTGAATTTTTGAAAAGTATGTTCCGAGTACATAATTTTAGGCTTTTGAATCACCCAAAACCTTTAAAAACGAATAAGTTATGACCAAAACGATTTTTCTCAAAATCTGCCTAGGCATTAGCGACAGTTTCTGACAGTTAGCGACATATTTTGACAGTTTAGCGACAGTTTCTGCCTACTCCGATTTATACAAAAAAAAACGATTTTTAAACCCTAAAACCCCGCATTAATTACCAAAACTAGAACCTAATTTATTTTAATTCCAGAAAATTAAAACTCTATTAATTACATGATTTTAACATATTTCACTAAATAAGAACAAAATTTATAACCTAAGAACAATAACTTTAGGTGATCAAAACCAAAATATTTTAAAATAACCGAGTCATGCTTATATGTTAAAGAATTTATATTCCACCTTATTTGAAACATGATCCCGACACTTCCTTATTTCATCGACTACCAACAACTATTTTTTTTTTCAATTTGCAAGTTCTATTTTTTTACCATGTATAAATCGAAACAAAAGACATCGTTACCCCAAAAAGAAATCTCCACCATCTCAAAATCCTTCACGCCAAAAGTACCGTACAAACAAACACGTGAAATGAGGACCCGAGAAATACGCTACTACAGAAGTTGAACATCTCAAAGAGAAACGAGCTAGCAACCATCCCAAGAATACAACCGGTAAGTAGAAAATAATTTTACATACATAGGCATAAGCGTACATACACTCAAATCCATCCAACATATACTATACAAGCATGTATTAACTCTCTTTCATGCAATCATACTTGAAAGTCCAGTGGTGTTGTGGCACATATATAATTATGTAGGCCTCCATAATTATACATGTTCCCTTTCACCAATTACTCCCTCCTATGATGACACTTATAAGAAATTAATACTACACATAACACATAATCCAACAACTCACAAGCACATAACCACACAAGATAAGATCCAAAACCCCATGTATTAAAATAACATAGCGCATGAAACACATAAACTCGTAGTCCAGCTGAACCAGCGTAGACAAAATTCAAAATGTATAAAGAAAATGAAAACATAATTAAGCAAAATCCAACAATGACTAGCGTATACGACCATGGTTCCACCCGCACTAATCAAAACTCGTAAAGAAAATAACATGTAGTTAAGTATGAACCATAGTAGTTCATAACCTAACAAATACTACGAAAATAATATTCAAACACATCAATTACTATAAAATGCACACATACTCCTATGACGCCTATATGCAGGGACCCTTAAGCTATAGACTAGGCTACACGACTAGGCAACCTAATTCTCTATAACCATTGTCTCTAATACCATTCTGTCACACCCCACCATGGCGGAATATGGGGCGCGACGTATGGATATCATCACAAAATGGCGTGTCTATAGAGATAACTATATGAAATAAGAAATGTCATAAAATGGAGACACAAAGTCATGACAATATCTCATCAGACTCAGGAGTCTAGGTAAGTAGGTAACAGTCCTACCGCTTACCCAAGACAAACAAATAACATAACCAAACAAATATATGTGTGCCACAGTATCACTTATTAAAAGAACAAATAAAAACTAAGAAGGAAACGGGGATTCTCCTTCTATATGCATTCCTAAGCTTCTCCAATCCTAGCCACTTATGTTCTCATGCTTAACCATAGTATCACCTGAAAGAGACACTAAAACACGTCAACATAAAGTTGGTGAGAGTCATAGGTTTAGACTCCAACGCTAAATCAATTACAAGCTATGAATAACAACCATCAACACAATAACATATGGACAATGTGGTACAATTATGTATTAACAACTAGCATTCAAGATCAATCATTCCAAACCAAAATCCAAGGCTCCTACCTTGCCAAATAACATGGTACCATAGATGATCACACTATGTACCTATCCCAAGGCCACAACCTTGTCAAACCACAAGGCCACTACCTTGTCAAACCTCAAGGCCACTACCTTGTCAAACCACAATAACTGAGACGACACGTGTCCCCCGATCCAAATCATACACAATCAAAAATCACATAGCAGTTAATCACATAATGTACACACAAGTCCATCTCAAATCACAACCATACTCACAACATTTTTTAGAAAATAACTCAACACAGTGTCTCTTCCATCCCATCTGGAAGTCAAAATCAATATTAAACATGGGACTATGAAACTCACCTGATAGCTTCTTCACAAGTCCTCGCACTAGCAACAAGCTAACAAACCAAAAACACGAAATCAATACACGAACCAATCACTAAGATGGATCATCAACCTATGATGGACATCTAGTCTATTCCCGTATAATTACCTCATTGTTAAGCTCTAATCACCCCATTACCCTTCCTTAACAAGTCCCTAACTTGGTTAAGTTTAATAGCTATCCCGTTCATAAGTTTACACAAAACAGTCCCAGTTTTAGGTCTCAAAACTTTAAGTCAAACATCTATTTAAACATACCCATGGTTTCTGTAAAAGGAATATTCACACTTTTATACATGTTATCTAAAACCTCCCACCTGCCTTAACCTTAAAGCTACTGTTAAGGCCCAGATATATGTGTATATATTGCTACCAATCCAGAATTCACTGATTTTAAACGTATGAAAAGTTCATTACCATTTGAGGGTCTTACCCTAAACCACAATCTTAGCCCAAGTGCAGATCCTTACTAAAATATATAAACCATCTCTCATGTTCGTGAGAAGATTCCAATGCAACCCTAAGTACCCCAAACAACCCAAAACTTAAAAAGAAAACAGGCTGAATTCAAAACTATTTTGACCTTCGACTGTTGTAACCTGTTTTTGACCCACTTCCCGACCTCCAATTTAGTTCTCGTTTCTTGATTTAGAAAGCCAACTCAATTACCTATCCAGGGCTAGTTTGATCGCATCTTGAATGTTCCTAGAACTCGAGATATGATCAAAACAATAGACTCAAAATTCTGCCCAGTTTTTAAAAACGGGTTTTAAACAAATTGATCTAATTAATAACCTATAACCCTTCTAATACAAGCCCTAGATTATATGATCATCATATTATGATTAATACATCATTAATCTACTGTTTTTATATAAACCCTAACCCTTAATCCATCATAAGAATGATTAATTAAACATAAAAACAATTTAATTAAAAAGGTTAATGAAGGTTTTTACCTTAAATCAATGGAAGATGAAGAAAACCTAATTTTTTTTGAAGAACCCTAATTCTCCTCTATGAAACCCGCGAATTTTTCTTTGTCTCCAGGGATTTATGTTTTCATTTATTTATTAGATAACCTTATATAGTGTGTACATAAAATCCTAGTCCAAGTATAACACCCAACTTTCCTTTTTTTTCCTTTTCCCCTTTTTCTCTTTCTTTGGTGCGTCTAAACCGACCCAAACACCCAATAAATTCGTTTTTTTTCTTATTTAATATTATGTTAATAATATTACCTTAATTTTCCTTAATTTATTTCAGCTCCTAAAGCTTCCAAAACCTTAAAACCGTAAAACTAGTCAAATTTACGCGTTTTACCGTAAAAGACGTAAATATACACTTTTATAAAAAATCTCAAATTTTGAAATAAACTTTATAACTAAGTCCTAAATGACTTAAAACCATCCTAAAAAATATTCATATGGATAATTACCTCACCCGAGACCTCTAAATGCTAAACCGTAAATCCTAAAAAAAATACTACTACTATAATACTTATATGTATACGTAAACACCACAATATCACCATTTTCATTTCATAGTCACCACTTGTGAGCTCATGAACATGAAATAACCGTTCTTCGATTTACTTATGAGTACTCTATACTCATAAACGATAACCACACCAACCTCGTTCACACAAAATAAACACGTAAACACAAAATTCAAGTAAGCACACATAAAATAACCTATAAGTAAGACCAAGTGACAAACCCAAAACCACGGTTGTCACAGTCATCCTCACTAAGTGGTTCTACTTCCACTTCTTCTTCAACCGATGGCCTACGCGGCTCCTTGTTAGGGGGCTTAGGCGCACTCCCTGGATCTAAGTTGTCCAAGGTCAGCGTTGGTGGTGGTGTGATGGCGGGTGGGCTTGCTCTGCCCGTGGACTGAAAACCACTCCGGTTATTTGGCCCACCTGCTTGGTTGCTAGGAGACTGCGTGGGGATGGTTGTTGGAGGAGGAACGGGAGGGACTGGGACGTCGCCCCCGGGCCTCCGGTTTCCAAGGTTCGTGACCCTTTGGTTTTGGTGAGAATGTCCTTTCGTCATTAGTAGAGTAGTTTAGTGTAGGGTCCCACGGATGGCGCCAACTTGTTGATACAAAAGTTGGGTGATCCTTGCTAGACCCGAATTAGGCTTAATTCGGGTTGGCTGGACTCCGGCTCCTACACCAAGTGAATTATCTGGTTGGGATCCTGCACACTAAAACAACACACGTTAGGCTTATCGTGGAATTGTTTCCCACGATTAGACTCCAGCGTGAGAGTAAGTAATCGGTTAGGGTATGAGAATCGGATGAATGGTATAAGTGTGTAGAATGTGATACCTTTGTGGAACCCTTGGGGGTTCCTTATATAGGCAGTGAAACCCTAATGGGCTGCCACTGATGCTTCGGCCCTAAGGAAAGGATAATCACCAGAATTAGATTGAATGCTATCTTCTAATTATGGTGAGTGAATATCCTCCCCTTTAGGATAAAGCCTGTCCATAGTAGGATAATGATTCTGTCTAACCCTGTACCGGCCATGTCGGGCCGTGGGCCGCACACGTGTGTGCTGTTACTGTTCTCCTAATCCCATTGGCTCAGACGACATCATTCCCACCCATTCGTGATGGGCCGAATACGGGTAGTACCCGTGGGTCAGGTTCATGACCCGGCTGGGGACTATACGTCATCAACGAGGATGGTGATTATTTCTTTCCAGGGTTGCCCAATGTGTGATGTGTTAAATTGGGATAGGAGGTGGATTTCACTGTCATAATTGAGAGCGCGAATGACTCAAAGCATTTCATCGGTGTCAGGGTTAGCCACAAAGTGTTCACCTTTTGCTAACTTAGGAAAGTTAAATAATTATCTGAAAGTGCTCAAGTCTAGTACCATTGGTATGTTGTTGAGTTTGAATGATATAGTCTTTTTAGACAGTTGTCTTGATGAAAGCGTTGCAGTGGTCCAAAACTCGTGCATGTTGACTTCAGGAACCGAAGCAGTGAGTCTAAATGCATCTTTGATGGGTGAGATGTCAAGGATATCTGTGGCTATTTTGAAAGCTGCTAAAGATGGATCAAAATCCTCTTCTAAGCGAGAGTTGTTTTCAGCGTATTGTATCCTAAGACTGAGTGGAACAAGTTCAAGATCAAGTTGTCGCTGTTGTTCTTCTGTGATCGACATTTTTCCTACTTAGATGACACAAACACAAATGATATACAAAAGTATATATATATCTTACATCTATGTCATGCTGTAGCATTTGGAGTAATATTCAATCAATCATTAGCACATTATATTTATCGAACTACTTTGAACTTGATCTAGCCATGTGTCTATAGGTGACACCTAACGTGATACTAGCATGACAATCCTATCACTTAGCATCACAATCCAAAATTCTATCGCAAAAACAACTATCCGTCACAATCTTATAACCATCTGAATACTTACCCATCGCAATCCTATCACATTTTCATCGCAATCCTATCACAATCTAATCCTATCGCAATAACACATCCCATCGCAATGTAATCCAATCGCAATATTCTATTGCAAGGTAATCCTATGTTTCCATCGCAATATGTGTGGTTCCATCGCAGTGTTGGAAAACTATCGCAATATGTCCCCATCGCAATACCATTACGATGCCATCGCAATAATGCCTCAGAGTGCACCATTGCAATATGCTATCGCAATGTGTCATCGCAATAAGCCATCGCAATGAGCCATCGCAATGAGCCATCAGAATGACCCATCGCAATAACCCATCGCAATGAGTCATTGCAATGACTCATCACAATGACCATGCATCGCAATGTTGTGTCGAAATGTTCATCGCAATCCGAGATTGGGATTCGATTTTTGATTTTGACTTTACGATTGCTGGACTTTGGCAATGTTGTAAGGAAATTGGGCAATACCTATGTGCATCTAGGCTATCTAAACATATCCCACTAATCAATTTAGATTTTCATCGCAAAAACTCAAAAACCTAATTTTTTTTGATTAAATACGAATTGTGGGTTTGGTGTTATGTTTAAGATGATAAATGTGATAAGCATTAAAACATGAGACGATAACTAGATGGATGACGGAGTGCAAGCAATCAAAAAATCAAGGATGAAGGTATTGGAAAATCAACAATGGCAGAGTGTTTGTTTGTGTGTTTTGTGATAAAAACGAAAAACGGGAAGGGGGGTAATATTAATGTTGACTTTGGTCAACTTTTGCCAAAGTGGCATTATACACCCTTATTTGCAAAGTTTACAACAGTAGTCCCCTAGTTAGTATCGTTTGCTAATATCATTAGGGTTAACCAAATAACTTTAACGAAGTACTAACCCGCACACAAACACGAACACTTACACTTTAACGCCAAATTTCAAACACCCTGTTCTGTAAGGTATATTCCACACAAGGACACGTAGCATTTAAAGATGACGATTAACGAGTTATGTTTTCTGAAAATCCGTTTTGAAGATAAATTTGAATTCCAAAACATTTAAGATTTGCTCCCCCTTAAACACGGGCCTGTTTTCTATTTAAAGAGCTGTGGTCATTGTTTTTAAAGAAGTGAATATGCATGAATACATTTTCCGTTTTAGTGTTTGTTTGGAAACGATTCTTGTGGCAATAAGATTTCTCTTATTTAAACAAAATAAGTTCGCTGACACGTACACTAATTTGTGTTAGACCAAGTTTTAAAGTAAACTTGATCCCTTACAAGGTTTTAAAGTAAAAATTGCCCGAGAAAATTAATTCCCGTTGTGAGCCAACGTTTTCAAAAGAAATACGTGACTTTAATGCGAAAAGCGGGTTGCAGTTTGAAATAACTACAAGCCATTTGGGCATGTTTTAAAATATGTACAACTTTTATACGGACTCTATTTATGGCAACGTGTCAATTTTAATCGACATTTCTAAGGCCGTAAATATTACCGTACTAAAAGACATGCCCGGTTTTAAAAGAAAAATATTTTTGGGTTTTCTTGATTTTATAATTTTTTATGGATTTTGTAGATTTTATATTTTTGTATTTTTCTTTTTGTGGTTTATGTATGTACGATAATATACAAGATCACGATCAAAGGATACGCTAGAATAGTTTACCACCACTATTCTGCAGATTCTTCTGCCAACTCCTGAAGAGTCGCTGGTGAGAATGATTTCATGCCCAGTTTTTGATCAAAAACTCAATGTGTCCTCGATCCAAGGCCTTTGTGAATATGTCTGCCAGCTGATATTCAGTGTTGACAAAATATAGTTCGATGACTCCATTTTCCACTTGCTTTTTGATGAAGTGATAGCGTATGTCAATGTGCTTTGCTCTGGAGTGTTAAACGTAGTTGCAGCAAAGGGAAATGGCGCTTTTGTTGTCGCAGTACATCGGGATTTTGTTGAATCCAAGACCGTAGTCTGTCAGCTGAGATCGCATCCAAAGAACTTGAGCACAGCATCCGGACATAGCAATGTATTCAGCTTCAGTACTTGAAATCGTAGCGCTTTTCTGCCTTTTTGATGCCCAACTGATAAGTCTGTCTCCAAGGAGTTGTACACTGCCAGAAGTGCTACGTCTAGTGTCTTGACACCCGACAAAATCCGCATCTGCATATGATATTAGCGTAATAGAGGAATCCTTCGGATACCATAGACCACAATTAAGTGTTTCTTTAAGATATTGAAAGATCCTTTTCACAACATGTAAGTGCTTTTCGGTAGGCTGAGCCTGATACCAGGCACACATGCATATAGCAAATTCAAACTCAGCGTGGTTTGAGGTGGAATGAACATTGCTTCCACACGTGTTGCAGCTTAGTCCTACTGAGGATTCAGTGTATTGTGATGACTCAACTAGCATGCCCTTCCTGACCATGAGTATCCGATTGTGTCCTGAGGTAGCATGATCATTACTTCCACAAATTTCACACTCAAGGTAATACACACAATCTTCAGGTCTATGATCAGGAATGCCACAGTGTGTGCAAGGTGGAAAAGGCTTAGCCTTGGATTTCTTTATTTGTTTTGACGCGGGACCATAGTTGTAAGGCCGAGCATTATATCTATTAGTATGTGCATTCCTAATAGATGTTATGTGCACCTCATGATCTGCTGTCCTGTGATCTTCACTTTTACACCTCATGCAATAGAGAACTCTATAGCACTTCTCAGTGGTATGATTTGTGTAGTGACACAGTTCACAGGTAGGTTTCTTTGTTTTAGATTTCTTGAAAGACTAAGGATCAATCGTTTCACAGTTTGATGATTCAGACTGAGTTGAAACAGATGTTTCATCCTGAGTTTTAGAAGCTGAGTTCAGCTTTTCTTCCATGAACAGTTGGAACAATCTACTTAACTCCTCTTGGTTCATGATATGAGTAGAGTTGACTGAGTTTACAAGAGTCCCTGAGGGAGAGATAGATTTGGTTGTTCCTTCAGTGATAGTTCCTGACTCAGTAGGACTTAAGGTCTTCTTTGAGTCAGGCTTTGTTTGTTTAGAACATCCAAACCCATTTCTTCCTCTGGGTGAGTGTTCCCCATAGGATAGTGGAAATAATTCAGAGTGTGGACTTGCTCCTTGAAGAGTTTTCAAAGGAGGCAGAGGAGTCAGAACATCTTCAGTAGCACTTGGTGAATCAGTGTTACTTGATTTTTCAGGGACTTTAGTCTCCTTATTAAGTCCTTTCAATTCCTTGCCTGAGATTCAGGTATTAAGATTTTTCCAGTATCAAAATTAGGGAGCACACTCTCAGGATTTGATCTTTCAACCCAGTCTTTTGACTTTGGTATCATTTCATGATCAAACCCTACTGAAGCTGGAAGGAATGTTCTTTCACTCATTTCCTTAGAGGGTGGTTTCTCAGTGAGTTGAAGTGCTCCAAGAATTTTTTTCTTTTGAGCAGGAATTTGACTGTTTATACACTGAGAGACTAAGGAAGAGCTATTAGTCCATTTCTCGTTTATTCATTTTTCTTCCTTAAGTTGTTCTTGAAGAGCATGATTAATTTTTGTAAGTTCAGTGTTTTGAAGTTGACAACTTACTGCTTCAAGTTTGGCATGTTTCAAAATTAATAGATCATCTCTACATTTGTTTAATTCAAAAACAAGTTTATTGTATTTTGAAAGTAGATTTAATCTTTGCTCTTCAACAAACGATAGGTTGATGTTTATGTACTAAAGGAACCTTTTCCAATCAGACTCTTCGTCCATGGAGATAAGCATATTTACCTTTCTCATGGTGACGTCAACCCATTCACCATTTCTTGCGTGACTTTTTCCAACTGATAGTTCATCATCAGCTAGAGCCATCAACACTTGATACCTGACTTCTTCATCCTCTGAGGATAGATCTTCATCATCCCAATCAAACGTCTCAGCAACTAACCCTTTGGTTTGTTCTGAGAAGACTTCTGAGTCCGAGTGTTTGATGATTCAGCTTCTAGAAGAGCAAGCTTTGCTTTCACCTTTTTGTACTCAGACCTATAGTCTTTCTCAATTCTGTTATTATTCTAAAAACCTTGTTTAGTTTGAGAAGCCTGAATTAGTTTAGGTGTGAATTTAGGCTGAAAATTATCATTTCCTGATGAAGAGTTTTGGTGTTTGTAAGAAGCCAAAAGAGTTTTTGAAAGACAATATTTTTCAAAGTGCCTAGTTTTACAACATCTAAAACAGTCCACTCCCTCAGTGGATTGGTTTCCATCAAATCTAGTTCTTTTAATATATCGTTTGGTGTTGGCCAACATGGCTCTTTCATGAAACTCCTTATTAAGGTCATTGATGTATTCAGTGCTTCATCTTTCATCAACCTCATCATCTGAGGTTTCCTAAAATTCTTGCACAATTCCATTCGAAAGAAGCAGTTGATATGGTTTCTTGATTAACAAGACTTGGTTTAGCTGAGGTGTCTGTTATTAAGGCCTTTTTAGACTTAGGATACCTTCTGTTTATAAGATTATCCTCATAGATAAATCTTCCATAAATATCTGCAAGATCCTGAGTCTGAATGTGATTAGCGTTTCTCAAACCTTGAGAAAAACCAAGCCATTTTTCGGGGAGACTGTTCACAAAACCAACATTGATTTCATGCTTAGACAGTTTCACCCCGTCATTCGAAAGCTCATTGAGCAAGGTCTTGTATCTGGTGTAAGTCTGAGGAAGTGTTTCAGATGGTTTGGCCCTGAAAGTGTTATATTCTAACTTCGGGTCCATAATCCGATTTTCCTTAGTGTCCAATGGTCCTTCGAAACTATGAAAAAGATCTGTCCAAGTCTCTTTGGCTATTTTACACTTGATGACAGCTTTCATAATATCGGCAGGAAGACAAGATATTATGATGCTTATAAGACGTTGGTCTTGATTGACCACTCTTCTTTCATCGTCAGACCATTGGTTTTCTGGTTTGTCATCACCAGTTGCTGTTTTTGGTTTGAATAGACCATTCTCAATACATGTAATGTAGTAAGGTTCCATCCCCATCAAATAACATAGCATTCTTTTCTTCCATTTGTTAAATCTTTCAACTTCCAACTTAGGAGCGTTAACAGAGTAACTCGCTCCCTTTTTGTTGACAAGTTGTGGTACATCACTTTCAGCCATAATGGATCAAGGTTTTAAAAATTTGA
Source organism: Glebionis coronaria (assembly GCA_025667525.1). Classification (NCBI taxonomy): domain Eukaryota; kingdom Viridiplantae; phylum Streptophyta; class Magnoliopsida; order Asterales; family Asteraceae; genus Glebionis; species Glebionis coronaria. The sequence continues at coordinate 24,716 of JANFOE010001621.1, read as the reverse complement.
GACGGTAGTAAAATTTTTATAAACCTACCCCGCTGATACCACTTGTTGGTCCCTTGTAATTAGTGCTATACTTATGAATATTAACTATAGACCTAACTCATGGTAAAGTAATGTAATAAATGCAAGACAAAGTAAATTAAAACACAAAAGGGTTTTCAACGTTTAACTCTTAGCTTTATTAAAGAATTATACCCTATTGCATGCGAAGCTACAATAGGGATTGAATAGAAAATGTGTGTTTGGTGATCTCCTCACTAACAAGCTAGTCCAATCCTAACGATTGCTAAGCTTAACGATTGTAAACAGGAGTTTATAACTCAAGTGTTTAAACCGTGTTTGAAAGAGAGAACTTTGTTTGTGAATGTCTAAAGCATTTAGTGCACAAACTCATTAAGTTCTCTCTTTCCACAAGCATCCTATTTATAGAGGTAAAGGATAGATACGTGACAAGAATTGCCCATGTGCAATTATTGTCCTATTGGTACAGTGTACTATCTTGTCTTATACCATTCTAAGTAATAAGACGTAAGTCATTTCAAAGGCCTACTATACCCTATCTATCCCAAAAGGGTAAGTCACATTATTAGTGTGATGTACAATGTCTTATCACACTTCAACTTATCCCGCCATTACTTCGGTCTTTAAGATGCTTGTTCTTTCAGGGAGATCGTATGGGGTTCAGTGAGTCTATTGTCAACAACTCACTGAACCCATCACCTTCTTCTTCGTCTTAGGTACATCATTCACTGAGCTTCACCTCACTGAATACTCGAGTCTTTCTTTTAGACTCAGGCTAAGAACTTGAAGATGACTCACTGAGTGACTGTTCACTTAGTGACTTCTTTGTGTTCAAGGTTTAAACGATACTTAGGTTGATTGTTATTCAAATCCTTAAGGGAGGTCATCACGTACTGAATTGACCTAACACAATTGTATTTTTATTCCAAAAATTATGTAATTCGAATTTTTGACTAGTTAATGGAAATCTTTGAGTTATGCATTTTTTAGTTCTAAAATTTATTTTAAGTTTGCTTTTTATATTCAGTCTCTTTTAAATTCATGTATTGTTATTTACTTTTTTTATCAAAACTTTTTCTCAAATTAATTTTGTGTAAAAAATTTTGAGATCCAAAAGCCATAAGCTCTAGTTGAAAACTAGATTTTATCAAGTAGGCCGTGACCTTTGTTACATTTCTTATTCAAATTTATTGTTCACTTGCAAATTCCTTGGTTCCAAAGTTTTTCAGAAAATCCATTTTATTGTTTTCAGCATTTTCTTATTGTACATTGCCAAAGGCTCATTTGAAAACAGAGCTTTTGACAAGTTTCTTGTGCTTACAATTTCTTTTCTTGTGTTAGATCATAGGTCTTAAACATAGAAGACATCTCTTTTCATTCTTGTGTACTGGATTGTTGTAGTCTATGTTGTGCACATGTCATAAGCTCATTCCATAAGCTTCCATAAGCTCATAAAACCACTCTCTGGTTGCATCAGTTTAACTAAACTTGGTCTGAACAAGGTCAAGTCTGGGTAAACAACTTTGAACTCCCCTAGTTGGTTTATTTGATCTTGAATCAGATTTTTATGTGAATAGCAAACTTGTCTGATTTCCATTTTTTAGTTTTGCCTGATACTTGTTAGTTTTGTGTTGTATGTTGTCTGTTGTACTAGGCTTATCTGATAGGCCATATAGGTTGTGTAGTGTGTATGCTTGCATTTTGGTAACTCATTTGTGCTTTTTGGTGCCATGAATCTAGTCAATCAAATCACTAGTCCTAGCTGATTAGGTTTTAGGAGTTAGGTTGTGAAATTTGGTTTGTGGTTAGATTAGGTAGTATGGCTCATTTGTTTTAGGTCCTTAGTGTTTGTAGACTGCTTATTAAGTAGTTCTGATAAGCCAAAATTAGCCATAGTGGGTTTAAAACTAAATTGTTTTACCTACCATTGTTGGTCTTAGCATAGTTTTAATTTCATTTACTTTCATCTCTGCTTTCTTGCTTGATAATTGAGTGTGTTTGTGTGTGTGTTGGCTTGGTGCTTATTATTTATTTTTAACTACATTAACACCTCAATAAGCCAAACTAGCTTATTAAGGGCTGGCTGCCCATCTAAACAAACCAAAAAGGCCAACTGCCTAGCATCAAAGGCTTGTCCTCAAGACCTTAACGATTTCTCTTTTCACCATTTTCTAGTTTAGATAAGTCCTTTTTACTGTTCTTTTCATTTTTGACAAGTTTGACTTTTGGTCAAACTTGTACAAAAATGGCCATTTGGATTATTTTAATATTTAGCTTAATTTATCACGCACAACTTTATTTTTTGTAGTATGCCTCAATTTTTATAACTTATTAATAGATTTCCAGAGTTTAGTTCAATTTGGTTTATCTTTTACTAGGTTTTCAACTTAGTTTCATTTTTAATAAGTGCTTATTAGCTTCTTTCTCATTTTGCTACTTAGCTTATTAGGTTTTTCTTATAGTCTTTTTAATCTTTTATTCCAAGATTTCTAGAAAAATTCATGTCTTATAGTTGGGTAATAACAAAACCCGAGTATTTTGTCTTTTTCCAGAAAATTGGGTTTTGCTTATTGTAGCTTATTGAGTAAATATTTTTTAAATTTTCTTTTTGTTGAGTCTTAGTTATCCCAAAAGATTAAAGATTGCTTAATTTCAGCTTATGGCAATAAGTATTTTGCTTATGCTTATCAAGGCCCAATAAGCTAACTTATTGCTTATTAATGTGTCTTAAGCTTATTTATTGCTTTTGGGCCTTTAGAAAAAGTTGCTTAGAATTAAATTTTAAGTCAGATAGGGTTTTTTCAACTTATTTTCTCATACTTTTCTTATTGGGCCTAATTTGGCCCATTAAGCTTGCTGTTTTTGTTTTTGGGCTGTTATAGGGTCCATAAAGGGTTTTAAATTAATTTTAATGCTATTCTTTTATTTATTTAAGTAATTTTAATTAGTTTTCAACTTTTTATAATTTTTGAATATTTAAATATTATTATTATTTTTGTCTTGATTTACGTGCCAACGTAATTCGTCTTAGTTTAATCCGTCATAGTGTAGTTTCGTCTTTACTTTAAAACATTTGAATCCCAAAAATATAACTAATCCAAAATTGTTTAATTGGTCCAAACTTTCTCCTAGTTCACAATGAGTCAGTCGGTTTTAAATTCATGTGCGTTTTTCCTAAAACGCACACGTCTTTATTTACTTGACCAAAAATATTACATCAATTATGGCGCCGCTGCCGGGGAGGTGTTAAGTTCCCATTAACAATTTTGTTTGAGTAGTTTACGTTTTTGACCTACTATTTTGGGAAGTGTACAAATTGTGAATACTCTTTTTTGTTTTTCTTATTATCCATATAAATAAATAGTGTAATTAGAACTCTAATTACACCGTATCGTTTTTATTCAGTTCTATTATATATATATTACTATATTGTATACGTAGCACAAATAAATACACAATATCTCTAAAAGAGTTAAAGCACCCCAATTATTAGCGATCCGGTAATGTTTTGTGGTATCGATCAAACAAAGAAAAAATGAAAATAGATAAATACTCTTAAGAGATTTGACCTCGATTAGTACAAACTATAAGGTGGTATAAGGAGGGTGTTATAAAATACACCCTAAAGAAAAAGGCTCTTAAGTACTTCGCGCCGCCTCGTTTCTCTGCTCGCTTGTGCATACTTTGAAAGTGACGATTATTTAATGGGTTTCCAACCTAAAGTATTAATATCATATATTTGCTTTCTTTAATTATTCAACCCTCGAAAGGTTTTGCTTTTCAACCAACGTTTCAAAGTCGAACTAAGGTTTTTACTCTGCGTAATTACTTTCATTCATTTGGATTCCCTAATCGAGACTTTGATTTGAGGAGAGATTTTTGTGGATTTGTTAATCTACGTAATACATCAAAATACTAAAAAAATTAAAAAGTAAAAAACAACAAAAATAATCTTCTTTGCTACCCCCACCCAATTTCTTTCATTAGTGCATGTGCAGTCGGTCGAATAATTATCCCACTCCCATATTTAACAACGTTACGGCTCGACGTAATCGACATCGAAGGAATCAACAACAACAACAACGTCAACCTAGACAAGTAGAACCCCAAGTTCCTACTATTGTTGTTGAGACTCTAGAAGCGATGGCGGAAAATCATACGATGATGGAGTTGCTCCAAGCACCCCCCGAGGGTTATGGAGAGGCGACCATGTGAAGCGGAAAATTTTGAAGTAAAATCAGGAATGTTATCATTGATTCAAGAAACAAAGTTAAATGGCTATGAGAAGGATAATCCTCATGATCATATTTGTAATTTTAACCGTCTTTTGGATACGTGCAAGTTTAAGAACGTCGATAACGATGCTATTAAGCTAATGCCTTTTCCCTACTCTCTCGAAGGCCCCACCAAAATTTGGTACGAGAAAGAACCACCTCGATCTATATTGATGTGGGACGATCTCGTTTCCAAATTTGTTAATCATTTTTTTCGCCGTCTAAAACCACGTTTTTCAAAAACGAATTCACGAGGTTTACCCAAACACCGAATGAATCGTTTAGAGAGGCGTAGGATCATTTAAAGGAATTGCTTATGCAATGTCCTCATCACGGATTTATCGAATTACACCAAATCGACATTTTTATAACGGTCTTAATCCTAGCGAGCAAGACTCGTTAAATTCCATCGCAGGTGGCAATTTTCTTTTGTAAAACTCTAAAGGACGCGTTAATGATTATCGAGAATAGGTCTAAGAGCTTTCCAACTCCGTAGCACACCAAGTGTTGCCAATGTCGCCAATGTTAGTTATGCTAATCGCGACATTGAGAGAGTTGACACAAAGGTCGATAAATTAACCGATGTATTTACGAGCTTGTTGAGTGAATTGAAAAAGAAGGATGCTCCCGTTACGGTGAAAACAGTTCAGGCTTATGTACGTTTTGTGGTGGATCTCATAATTATTACGAATGTGCGGCTACGGATGGCCAAACGTCGAGTACAAACATGAAATAGATTTCCATTTTTGCCGAGTACAAACATGGATAAATATCATAGTCTTTTAAATCCATGTTCGCATGAAATAGGTCTCCAGTATACTTAAGGTATAAGATTACGAGTTATGATATTTAGGCTTACAAAATAGACATACAAATAGACATACACCATTCATATTTTACCAAGTGTCAAGCACTCATTCCCTCTCCTAATATTAACCAATCAAAATATGAATTCAGCCAATCATATTTGTAGGTTCATTTTTAGACATACAAGTTACGCTTACAAATCATTTTTCTAAAAATATTTTCATCGTATTTTAAATCTTTTTGAAAATCATCATTAAAGATACTCTTTGAAATTTTTTTACATAAATTAAATATGTGTTGCCAAAATAAGGTTTTTTTTCGGATAAACACTGCAAGATGATTTACATGATTTTTCGCCAAAAAACAAGTACAATACCCGTGTGTTGCCCGGGTTTAACAATGCAATAATTTACAAACTATATTGATAAATTTATTTAGAGTGTATCATATAAATTTGGGCTAATGACTTAAAAAGTTATCCAACTTGTCATTTTTTTCGTTCTGTGTAGCCATCTTTTTTTGGTCCTCTATAATCATTAAACTTTGTGATTTCGTACATTGTGTGTACCCGGTGACCTGCTTGATTGGTTAACAGGTTACCTTAACGATAGTTTACTTTTTTTATTACAACGTTAGTCCTTTATAGTAACGACCAATAATATAATCAATTAAAATTAGATTTTCTTTAAAGATAAACTTTAAAAAAGTATGTAACTTTATATAAAAAAATTCTTTACAAAATTATATATACACACGTTTATATTAAAAAAAGTTAAAATATTATTATTTTAAACAAGTTTTATTTAACTTTTAAAATTTATATAAAACTTGCTTTATTTAACTTAATTTTTTTCTTACTTTGTAATTTTTTTTAACTTTTTGAATTTTACTTTAATTTTTTTTTTTGCACATCTCAAAAATATCTTTTAGTAACTTTAAAAATCAATCGTACTTTTTATAAAATTCTAAAATATTATTGTTTTCTTTTATAGAAATGTTTGTGTATGATTATTTTGAGAAAATATTTTTGGACAAAAAAAAATACTTTTTACAGAATCCTAAATTTTTCTGTAAAAATCATACTCTTTTTATAATTTTTTTTACAGAAAATCATACTCTTTTTGAAAAAGAATAAGAAAATATTCTTATTCTTTTTATAAAATTTTTTTCTTACTGAAAATCATATTCTTTTTTAAAAATTTTAAAAATTTCAAAAGCAAAAGGCCATACTTTATAAAAAAAAAAATTCGAAATTTTTGAAATTTATTTTTACAAAAAATCTTATCTTTTCCACAAATTTTAAAAATTTTCAAAATTAAAAATTTTTCATTTAAATTTTTTTTTTTATAAAAATAGTAAAAATTTTACCATAAAAGACTAAAGTGCCTTTTTTGAAAATAACAAGTTGTAAAAAAGCATATTTTTGTTTAAAAAATTCAAAATTTGTTTAGTAAATTTTGCAAGAAAAGTACGATTTTCTACTTTTAAAAATTTCTAAATATTAAAAGTATAATATTTTCAAATAAAAATAAAAATTTTCAAAATCTTTTCATAAAAAGTACAATTTTTTATTTCAAAAATTTTAAAAACTTTGTAAAAAATTATGTTTTTTTGTTACAAATCTTTAAAATTTTGAAAAACAAATTGTAACAAAAATAATATATACAGACATTTATATAAAAATAATTTTTTTTAAAAGTGCGATTTATTTTTAAGTTACAAAAAAGAGTAAAATGCAATTTAACGAATTTTAAGGATTTTATATTAACGGTTGTTGAATGACTAATGTTGAAATAAGAAATTAGACATTCGTTAAGTTTACCTATTAGAGCAGGTCAAAGAGGTTACTGAGACGCATAATGTATGAAATCACAAAGTCTAATAATAATATAGTAAAAAATGATTACACAGAATAGTATAAAATCGCAAGTTAGTTGACTTTTAAGTCATTAACCTTATAAATTTTGAAAACTTGGTCTACTTTTCTTCTCATAGTATTTACCGTCGAGAAAATAGCCGGCTTGATTCCAACATATAAATAAGAATAGTCAATCCACAAGAGACATATCAAGTTAAATTTGATTTAGAGCTAAGGTTGCATGCAACATAGTGTGGTCGATCGAGGTCGGCCGAGTCGCATTCGGTCGCCACCGTTGCAACGATCGATTTACCTTGATCGATCGACCCAAATCGATCCCATCTACATCTAGTGTAAAATCAAAGAAAATGAAAATGAAAAAAAGGTAGCCTTTGGTTTGAGTAATTTTTTTTTGAATTTAAAATTGAGTAAAACACAAATATGCTCCCTGGGGTATTCTAAATTTGCATGTTTTCTTCCCAACTATGTGAAAGTGCAGGCGGCCTCCCTAATAACAAGCATAAATAGCAAGAAACCTCTCTGGTCGTAACAACTGTTAACTTTTCGTCGTTATCTTACTTACAAGGGCGTGGTTGTCTTTTCTTGTATTTTTAAAGGGATAATTTTATTTGATTGCATTTGTACTCCCTGTGGTGCTTTGTAATAAACAATATCCCACAAACACTTTATAAAACACATACTGAATATCAAAATCCCCTTCTTCAAAAACACATAAACCCTAATTCATAATCTATGATATGCTTTTGTGGAAACCAACCAATTATTCGTACATTATGGATAGACACAAATCTAGGAAGACGATTTTGATGTTGTTCTTCTAATACTTGTCTATTTTTCTCGTGGTTGATCCCCCTATGTGTGCTCGTTTGGTTTACAGTCTTGAGTCTTGACTGTTCAAAACCATGGATTTGATTTAAGGACGGACTTTGATACTCAACTCATTATAAGGATGTACCATGGAAACCCAAAGGGACGAACAATGTAATTCCCTGAAGTAATCTTAATTATTGACGCAGCCGGTATTGAAGTATGATGTTGTTGTAATTTAACATGGTTTAAATTTACTTATGCTTTAAATGTCTCTTTTGAGTCGTTCATTATGGCTTGTGTGTTATTATTCTTTGACTAGCACCCAATTGTGAAATTCCGTTGCGCAAGGTAAATTGGGGGTGTTAGAGATTCATAATCAGAGCCACAAGTTATAGAGAACTAGGTCGTTTTTGAAAAAGTCCTAAACTATAACTTTTGGTGTCGTAAATATTTTGTTCCCAAAGCACACAACTATCCCGCATGGCTCCGGTAAGATTTCTTTTAGCATTGTTTATTATTAGATATATCCCTTTGAAACTGAAATGATTTCCTGAGTATTTATTAAGTAAATACTATGGTATTATATGGAGGTATTGTGAATGTACATTGAGTACTTGACATCGTAATTTTTGCATTCATTGGCATGACTATCATATTGTTGCATATTGGCATACGTACTACATTTGCATTGCATGTGCATGCATGTATATATATAATTTTGGGATAATGACCTTATATACCCTCGAACTTTCTGTATTTTGCAGAAATGGTAGAAGTACCACCGAGCGGTAATGGAGACGAGTATGTTGTAGGGCCCCTAACCCGCAACGAGAAAATGGTTGGATTGAACCAGATAAGGTTGAAAGGAATGAGACTTAAACGAATGAGATTGATAGCGATGAGGAACCGGAAGAGGACCCCGTGGAAGATGAAACTCCTACGAATACGATTGGACAGACTCAGCAGCGCCATGTTCGTTTTTGTTCTACTACACCCACATGTGATGCTTATCTGAGGGGTTTGCCAGAAGTTGCTCATGATAGTAGTGATGATGATCAAGCTGATTCTAGTGCTGCGGTTAATAGGTGTTCTCTCCACGAGAATATTGCAAGGGTTAACTGCCCTGGACCGAGGATTTATTGTAACACGGAGCATTTCATGAAGAAGTTTGATCGACTGATGTACGAGAGGTATGTGGTTGAGACCATGGTGATTAACAGGTTTCAGAAGAATGAGAATGATTTTCAAAGGTTTTATTCTGGTGTGTTGAGAGCCAACACTACTAGGGATCGTGAAAGGGTAGAGATGGAAAAGTTGAAAATGATTGTGGAAAATCTGTGTGCTGAGTTCGAAGGAATCAAGGGAGACCGTGTCATGTATGATTGTATTCGATGCTGGGAGGCTCGTGTCACACCCCACCATGGAGGAATATGGGGCACGACGTATGGATATCATCACAACAATAGCGTGTCTATAGAGATAACTAAATGATATAAGAAATGTCATAAATGGCGACACAAATGTCATGACAATATCTCAACATGCAGGAGTCTAGGTAAGTAGGTAACAGTCCTACCTCTTACCCAAGACAAACAAGTAACACAAACAAAACAAACATATAGGTGCCAACAGTATCACTTATTTAAATGAACAAATAAAAACTAAGAAGGAACGGGGTTCTCCTTCTATATGCAATCCTAAGGCATCCAAGTCTAGCCACTTCTATCCTCAAGCTCAACCATATTCACACCTGAAAGAGACACTAAAACACGTCAACATAAAGTTGGTGAGAGTCATAGGTTTAGACTCTAACGCCAAATCAGTTACAAATTGTGAATAACAAACACCAATACAATAACATATGGACAATGTGCTACAATTATGTATTAACAACTAGCATTCAAGATCAATCATTCCAAACCAAAATCCAAGGCTCCTACCTTGCCAAACAACATGGTACCATAGATGATCACACTATGTACCTATCCCAAGGCCACTACCTTGTCAAACCACAAGGCCACTACCTTGTCAAACCACAAGGCCACTACCTTGTCAAACCTCAAGGCCACTACCTTGTCAACCCACAATAACTGAGACGGCACGTGTCCCCCGATCCAAATCATACACAATCAAAAATCACATAACAGTTAATCACATAATGTACACACAAGTCCATCTCAAATCACAAACACATTCACAACATCAATTTAGAAAATAACTCAACACGGTGTCTCTTCCATCCCATCTGGAAGTCAAAATCAATAGTAAACATGGGACTATGAAACTCACCCGATAGCTTCTTCACAAGTCCTCGCACTAGCAACGAGCTAACAAACCAAAAACACACAATCAATACCCGAACCAATCACCAAGATGGCTCATCAACCTATGATGGACATCTAGCCTATTCCCATATAATACCTTATTGATAAGCTCTAATAACCCCATTGCCCTTCCTTAACAAGTCCCTAACTTGGTTAAGTTTAATAACTATCCCGTTCATATTTTACACAAATCAGTCCCAGTTTTTAAGTCTCAAAACTTTAAGTCAAATATCCACTTAAACATACCCATGGTTTCTGTAAAAGGAATATTCATACCCTTACATATGTTGGCTAACACCTCCCACTTGCCCTAACCTTAAATCTACTGTTAAGGCCCCGATATACATATATCTACTTTTGTCATTCCAGATTTCCTGATTTTAAACGTACTAAAAGTTTGTTACCATTAAGGGGTCTTACCCTAAACCACAACCTTATCCCAAGTGCAGATGCTTACTACAATATATAAACCATCTCTCACGTTCGTGAGAAGATCCCAATGCAATCCTAAGTACCCCAAACAACCCAAAACTTAAAAAGAAAACAGGCTGAATTCAAAACTGTTTTGACCTCCGACTGTTGTAACCTGTTTTTGACCCACTTCCCGACCTCCAATTTAGTTCTCGTTTCTTGCATTGGAAAGCCACTTCAAATATCTTTCCAGGAGTACTTGGATCGTAAAAAAAGAGTTTATAGAACTCCCAATATGATCAAAACAATTGACTCAAAATCTGCCCAGTTTTTAAAAACGGGTTTAACAAAATCAACCTCATTAATTAACCCTAATCCCTCTAATTACAAGCCCTAATTTATTTAATCATTAAAATATGATTAATATACTGTTTTTAATTAAACCCTAACCTAAATCCATCATAAGATGATCATATAAAACATTAAAAACAATTAATATGAAAAGGGTTAAGAAGGTTTTACCTTTAATTTAATGGAAGATGAGAAAACCTATTTTTTAAAGAACCCTAATTGGCCACCATTGATGAATTTTGACTAGGAGATGTTATGGAGGTTAAAAAACCTGATTATTATGGTTATGAGTTGGGTTTGGTTAAGTCCTAAAGGCCCCCTAATCCCATTACAAGTCCATTGGGCCTGTTTTGGGCTTTTCCCTTCTTTCTTTCTTCTTTGGTGTGTCTAAACCGACCCAAACACCCCTAAATTCGTTTTGTTTTCCTTCTTTTATTATTAATATATGTATTAATAATATTACCTTAAATTTCCTTAATTTATTTCAGCTCCTAAAGCCTCCAAAACCTCAAAACCGTAAAACTAGTCAAATTTACGCGTTTTACCGTAAAAGTCGTAAAATATACAATTCTATAAAAAATCTCAAATTTTGAAATAAACTTTATATTTAAGTCCTAAATGACTTAAAACCATCCCGAAAAATATTCATATGACTAATTACCTCATCCGCGACCTCTAAATGCTAAACCGTAAATCGTAAAAATACGATTTTCTATAATACATATACGTATACTTAGAACCACCAAATAACACCATCTCACTTCATAGTCACTACCATGTGAACTCATGAACATGAAATCATCACACATCGTTTCATTCACAAGGTACCCCGTACCGGAAACGATATCCAAACCACAATCTATACACACCAATAACCATATAAACACGTAAAGACACGCAACTAGCACAAAACAAAACTAAGTGGCGAACCTCAAAACCAGGGTTGTCACATCACTCCCTCCTAATAGAAATCTCGTCCTGAGATTTACTCCTTTGGATCAAACACACAGACAACAAGTCACACGAGGATACTTGTTCTAAAAGAACTCCTCTCATTTCCAAGTGAACTTTAGTTCAAGTTTCAAAATACCACATGTACAAACCAGAAACAATTAAACTCATTGCCAAACTCTTGACCTCACAGTCAATAAATCTCCTAGATGACTCTTTGATAAAACAAAGACTCTTATTAACACAAGTCCCGAATAACCGTACATGCAAAATGCATTCTCAAATAACCTTTACCAATCTCAATACATGAAATGTATCATGTATACAACTCATTTCCCCCAGAAAATTCTATGCTCATAAGCTAATGGTCCGATCTTTCTAAAGATCATAAATGGACCTACAAAACTCTACATCAACTCTTCCATTTTACCAAAACATACCACCAGTTACTATGGGTGAAACTCCATACATAACTTTGTCACTAAATCTAGTGGTTTCCTCCTTTTCTACATAGCATCCCTTGTTGCTCTCATTCTGTCCACAAACACCATTACCACATTAGTAGCCTCTTTTACCAATTCTAGTCCACAATGAGGACAACTCACCCTATCCTTTCATATCGTGCCTCAAATGGCATTTATCGACTTCTAGTACGATAACTATCATTATATGAAAACTTAGCCATCGCTAACGAGTTTCCGAACTACCTCTAAATCAATCACCCATGTCCAATTATGTTCATCAACTCCCTTCAGTCCGTATCCCAAACTACTTTAAATTCCAATTTCCTTACAAAGTGACCTATGACTGTCTTTCACATATCCATTAATTCTTCCAACTTCCCAACTACGTGACTTCTCATTCCTCTTGAAATAGGTGATGAATTAGTCAGTCTATCGACTATCACCCAACTCTCATCGTACTTAATCCCCCACCGCATTATGTATCCCTTCCACCAACTTCGTCCTTACATCGCCCTTTCTAAACTACTCCTATCCATGTAGGAAGTATAGTCTACGTCCCTTTCCTCCTTACGATTGTCCAAGACACACAACAAAAATGTTGACGCGTTCACTGCTTTAGACAACTCAACTCGTGCAACCCACATCCTTCATCCAAACCACTCTAATACATCATCCCGATAGTTCAAGTTCGTCTCAGCTTCACCTCATCCTTCTTATTCCATGTCTCATCGACCATGCTTGCCTTTCCCAGATGGTACTTGGCCTTACAATTTTCTTTCATCAATTAACTCCACCCATCACCTTTGCCAAATGTTCAATCAAGATGATTGAATATGTGTTGGAGACGTTCATGATCCGTATAGATCATTCTCCACGTCTCGTACACCAAATGCCTCTAGCATTCTAGGCAGATATAACAGTCCAGCTCCACTAACTAAGTCTATCCAGTTCTTCCAAATCTTTAGTTCCTGCAACGTATAAGCGATCGCATTTCTTTGTCGTCCTCGTACGCGTCCAAATCCTTGCTCCACGTATCGTCATGCTTCGCGAATTCATCCGGTCCTTCCGATAATGCCAAGATCGGCTCATTATCCAATCCACCTCTTCAGCCTCCAAAACGCTTCCTCATCCGATCTACTACTAAGCAACTCAACTTTTATCCGGCATTCCTTACAATCTCTAACAGCTCTTGTTTTTTTTATTTTAAATCACTCCATCAACGATTTGCCTTAGAAGGGCACTAACTACAACTCCTCTCACTTCTCCTACTTGCTCTATTTATGGTTCTACCTCACAGTAATAGGCAAACCTACTAAATTTCAGGAAATTTTCAGAAAACTTACATGCCATACGAACAATCATAAATACCTTTGAGGTATTACTTCCCCTTCCAACACTCTCTATGGGGCGTTACTTGTGATAATATCCCACAAATATCTATTCATCTCCTTGGTACTCCTAAGAGACCTCATGACCACACTAGTTCGTCTACGAACTTCTTTCCTCCCCACTAAGGGTATTCCGACCGTTCTCTCATGGTCACCTACTTAAGCGTGTAGGTGCGACCAAGTCTTTCATACGACTACCTCAACGCTCCCGAACAATACGAAACCAAAACTACATCCTGAATCCATCAGATACGATCAACGAATCAAACCAACGGATAACTAACGACATTTCACGTGCACCAATTAAAACAAGTCAAAAACCACGAGACTCAAAAGAAAACTCAAACCCAGAACATGTATCAATTCAAAATGACCCATGACAACGAAAAATAATCCAAGAAACACCCAAAGGCAACCAAAACATATTACGCCCCGCAACATATTATTTTAACCGTGCAAAAGACCGACCTTTCCAAAAGAATATACTCTTATTTATTATTGTTATTATTTTTTTTACCTCCCCACATCTATGTGACTCAAACCATCTACAAACAACCTTCTAGGCGATCTCAAAACTCAACCCAAGGACTAGGTATCCCGTGCACCCCAAATAAAAATAAACTACTATTCAAAACTCAACCTTGAACCCGACACTTGTACAACAATTCCGACCAGTCCACTGACCTCCCATGACTATACTTTCTGAATATTTGAAAAGTACGTTCCGAGTACATAATTTTTGCCTTTTGAATCACTCAAAAAGCTCTAAAAACGAACAAGTTATGACCGAAACAGTTTTATATTAATGAAAGATAAAATTGTATGTGAAATCTTCATAAACTCAATTTAACCTTGAATTAATAATTATAAATAACGTGAATCGGTTAAACCCAATTATATAAACTATGTAAGTTGAAAGAAATTTTACTTCGCTTTATTTTAAAGAAAGTCTTTTAGAATTTGAAATAAATAAGTGTTGACTAAAAAGAAATCTTATGTTACATCTTGTTTCAAACACGACCTTACCCTTATTTTACCGAATACGACCAACTATCTAACCCTATACTAGATTTCCAAGTCCCCTTTTTCCATATACCAACCAAAAGAATTGTAAGACTCAACATAAAAGATTTCATTATCTCAAAAGAAATCTCAGGTTATTTCAATAGACTTAAAACCAAGAACATCGTTTTAAAACGTACACGTGAAATACGACACTAAAAAAAATACGCTACAAGACACAGTTCAAAAGATTCAAAACGTCGTTGAAACTCCACCAAACTCCAGCACCATAAAACACGAACAAACACAAGGCACGTTCAAGTTATAATAACTAATGAACGACCATATACCATAACTTAACACATAGTAGTATATATACATCCGCATATGTATACCTATTGAATCCCCCAAACATACTCGTTATCATACACGTAAGTCAATCAATCGCTTTATACGCTCGTTTTTCCATACGAGTAATCACCATCCCACCGTGCCACAACAAGGCATAAAGCCCACCTCCAAAACCAAACCATATCGTGTGACCCCAAAATCACACAACACAACTATAACCCAAAACATATAACACAAAAAGAACAATAGCCATATCGTAGGTAGCCATTACATATACCCATATAAAATACGTATACCCAAATTCTACATCTCATCATATACAAGCATGTACTAACCCTCTTTCATGAAACCATACTTGGGAACCCATTGAAGTTGTGGTACTTGTATAACTATGTTGGCCACCATACTTATACAATTACCCTTTCCCCAATGCACTCCCTCCTATGATGACACTTATAAGAATCAATACAACATATAACACATAAATCCATCTTCTCACATAAGCTCATAACCACATAACCAATAAGATCCAAAACTCCATCTATAAAAATAACATAATAAAACTCTTGGAATACAGAAATCCATAGTCTAGCTTAAACAGCCTAGACTAAATCGAAAACGAAAACATAATCAGTTATAAGTCATGTCGCCCATAAGAGTGGAAACGGCTTAAAATCCTTCCTACCCATGTACTCCTAGTAACTCGAACCACCACACGATTCTTAGGGAACATGACTTAAACATCAAAAGAAAAATATTGTACCTCATGTACATAAAATAACCCAACAAAAGATAGAACTACCATGCACCAAATTATGTACTATAATGTACAATTTAAGCAAAATACGACAATGACTAGTGTGGACGATTATGGTTCAACCTGCACTAGTCACCACCCAAAAAGAAAATAACATGTGGCTAAGTATGAACTTACTATGGTTCAATTCATACTAGTCAAAACATCACAATAAATAACATTCAAAAACATCAATTATAATAAAATGCACACATACTCCTATGCCGCCTATATGCAGGGACCCTTAAGCTATAGACTAGGCTATGCGACTAGGCAACCTAATTCTCTATAACCATTGTCTCTTGATACCATTCTGTCACACCCCACCATGGCGGAATATGGGGCACGGCGTATGGATATCATCACAACAATAGCGTGTCTATAGAGATAACTAAATGATATAAGAAATGTCATAAATGTCGACACAAATGTCATGACAATATCTCAACATGCAGGAGTCTATGTAAGTAGGTAACAGTCCTACCTCTTACCCAAGACAAACAAGTAACACAAACAAAACAAACATATAGGTGCCAACAGTATCACTTATTTAAATGAACAAATAAAAACTAAGAAGGAACGGGGTTCTCCTTCTATATGCAATCCTAAGGCATCCAAGTCTAGACACTTCTATCCTCAAGCTCAACCATATTCACACCTGAAAGAGACACTAAAACACGTCAACATAAAGTTGGTGAGAGTCATAGGTTTAGACTCTAACGCCAAATCAGTTACAAGCTGTGAATAACAAACACCAATACAATAACATATGGACAATGTGCTACAATTATGTATTAACAACTAGCATTCAAGATCAATCATTCCAAACCAAAATCCAAGGCTCCTACCTTGCCAAACAACATGGTACCATAGATGATCATACTATGTACCTATCCCAAGGCCACTACCTTGTCAAACCACAAGGCCACTACCTTGTCAAACCACAAGGCCACTACCTTGTCAAACCTCAAGGCCACTACCTTGTCAAGCCACAATAACTGAGACGGCACGTTTCCCCCGATCCAAATCATACACAATCAAAAATCACATAACAGTTAATCACATAATGTACACACAAGTCCATCTCAAATCACAAACACATTCACAGCATCAATTTAGAAAATAACTCAACACAGTGTCTCTTCCATCCCATCTGGAAGTCAAAATCAATAGTAAACATGGGACTATGAAACTCACCCGATAGCTTCTTCACAAGTCCTCGCACTAGCAACGAGCTAACAAACCAAAAACACACAATCAATACCCGAACCAATCACCAAGATGGCTCATCAACCTATGATGGACATCTAGCCTATTACCATATAATACCTCATTGATAAGCTCTAATAACCCCATTGTCCTTCCTTAACAAGTCCCTAACTTGGTTAAGTTTAATAACTATCCCGTTCATATTTTACACAAATCAGTCCCAGTTTTTAAGTCTCAAAACTTTAAGTCAAAAATCCACTTAAACATACCCATGGTTTCTGTAAAAGGAATATTCATACCCTTAAATATGTTGGCTAACACCTCCCACTTGCCCTAACCTTAAATCTACTGTTAAGGCCCCGATATACATATATCTACTTTTGTCATTCCAGATTTCCTGATTTTAAACGTACTAAAAGTTTGTTACCATTAAGGGGTCTTACCCTAAACCACAACCTTAGCCCAAGTTCAGATACTTACTACAATATATAAACCATCTCTCACGTCCGTGAGAAGATCCCAATGCAATCCTAAGTACCCCAAACAACCCAAAACATAAAAAGAAAACAGGCTGAATTCAAAACTGTTTTGACCTCCGACTGTTGTAACCTGTTTTTGACCCACTTCCCGACCTCCAATTTAGTTCTCGTTTCTTGCATTGGAAACCCACTTCAAATATCTTTCCAGGAGTACTTGGATCGTAAAATAAGAGTTTATAGAACTCCTGATATGATCAAAAAAATTGACTCAAAATCTGCCCAGTTTTTAAAAACGGGTTTAACAAAATCAACCTCATTAATTAACCCTAATCCCTCTAATTACAAGCCCTAATTTATTTAATCATTAAAATATGATTAATATACTGTTTTTAATTAAACCCTAACCTAAATCCATCATAAGATGATCATAGAAAACATTAAAAACAATTAATATGAAAAGGGTTAAGAAGGTTTTACCTTTAATTTAATGGAAGATGAGAAAACCTAATTTTTAAAGAACCCTAATTGGCCACCATTGATGAATTTCGACTAGGAGATGTTATGGAGGTTAAAAAAACCTGATTATTATGGTTATGAGTTGAGTTTGGTTAAGTCCTAAAGGCCCCCTAATCCCATTACAAGTCCATTGGGCCTGTTTTGGGCTTTTCCCTTCTTTCTTTCTTCTTTGGTGTGTCTAAACCGACCCAAACACCCCTAAATTCGTTTTTTTCCTTCTTTTATTATTAATATATGTATTAATAATATTACCTTAAATTTCCTTAATTTATTTCAGCTCCTAAAGCCTCCAAAACCTCAAAACCGTAAAACTAGTCAAATTTACGCGTTTTACCGTAAAAGTCGTAAAATATACACTTTTATAAAAAATCTCAAATTTTGAAATAAACTTTATATTTAAGTCCTAAATGACTTAAAACCATCCCGAAAAATATTCATATGACTAATTACCTCATCCGCGACCTCTAAATGCTAAACCGTAAATCGTAAAAATACGATTTTCTATAATACATATACGTATACTTAGAACCACCAAATAACACCATCTCACTTCATAGTCACTACCATGTGAACTCATGAACATGAAATCATCACACATCGTTTCATTCACAAGGTACCCCGTACCGGAAACGATATCCAAACCACAATCTATACACACCAATAAGCATATAAACACGTAAAGACACGCAACTAGCACAAAACAAAACTAAGTGGCGAACCTCAAAATCAGGGTTGTCACAGCTCGTGTAAGACCTTTCTTAATGAATGCATGGAAGTTTCGAAGTGATCCAAAGTATGCAAACACGCATTTCATGGTCGAACCACCAGAAGTTGACGAGTACTATACTTTCAAGGAGTAGTTATATTTGGCTTAGCGTATGGTACCATCAAGCGAAGGCTCTACTTCGAAAGGAAAGAGGAAGGTAGATGAGGGAACTTCTTCGAAAGGCAAGGAAACGATGGAGGATAGTGAGGAAGAGCCAGAGGAAGAGGAAGATGATGATAAGGACGAGCGGCCATCAAAGAGATCATGTGGATCACCACGTGATTAGTTACTTGTATTTCATTTTTATTTCCTCGTTGTAATTGAACTATTTCAGACTTCTGTATTATGGTATTATGATGAAACTTGATGACTTTATGTTTTATTTGGTGAATGATTGTAGTGACAAATCTTGTCACAATTTTGTTGATATCAATGCAATCGATATTTACCTCTCATGATCTATTATGTGTCTTTACTAGCTCTTTTGTTATCTGGTTGATGAATATTTGTAGCATTGTTGATTGTGCTTGTTGTATTAATACTATGTCTTGAAAAAGGAATCCTTCTTGATCTTGATGTGTATACTTACTCTGTTTCTTTCTTTTGTGACGATAGGAGAAGGAGCTAAGGAGGCATTGTTCTGTTATCACTAAACCATTGTGTGACTAATTGTTCGCCATGCCTCCAAAGTTAACAACTGCTCGTGTGAACATTATGATTCAAGAGGCGATCGCTAATGCTCTTGAGGCGGATCGTGCAACTAGAGTACCAGGCCAAGGTGGAAATGCTGGAGGACCACAAGTCCCAAGGGAGTGTTCTTATGTTAGTTTTATGAAGTGCGGACCTACGCAATTTCGTGGGATTGGAGGAGCTTGAGAACTTTGTCGTTGGGTGGAGAAGATTGAAAGCACGTTTGAAATCAGTGGGTGCTCTGAAGCAAATAAAGAGAAGTTCGCGACTGCTACTTTTCTTGATGACGCTTTGAGTTGTTGGAACAACCAAGTAGCTACTATTGGGCTTGTAGTGGCCAATGGGAGGACTTGGACTGCTACAAAGGAGCTTTTGACCAAGAAGTTTTGTCCCGAAGAGGAATTGGGTCAGTTAGAGGATGAACTGAGACATCTAGTGTTGAAGAACAATGACATTACCGCTTATACAAGGAGGTTTAATGAGTTGAGCTTGCTATGCCCCGATACTTTTGCGGATGACCACAAGAAAATGAAGCAATACATCAAAGGATTATCAAGCAACATAAATGGTGAGACTACTTCGTCAAAGCCGAGATCTTTTGATGAAGCTGTCCAAATGGCTCATGCTCTAATGGATGTGAAGGTGCAAGATAAGAAAGATAGTGTGGCTGAAGGTAACAAGAGGAAATGGGAGACTGCCCAAGCAAGTTAGTCACAAGGTCAGAATCGTAAGGGTTATCGCATAACACCCAAGGGGCTAACCGGAATCAGTAGTTTAACCAAAGGAGGACTGATGGAATGAGAGATGCCACAGTGTCTAGAGGAAACAAGGTCAATCCAAAATGTGGCAGTTGTAGTTTGTATCACGTGGGGAATTTCCCTCCTGCGTGTAACAAGTGTGGAAAGGCAGGGCATAAAGCTGTAGAATGTCGAGCAAGAGGCGCGACAACGGGTGAAAATGCCACAAGAGTAATGGTTTGTTTTGGATGTGGTGAGAAGGGACACAAACAGGGAAATTGCCCTAAGGCTGGGAATCGACGAGGAGGAAACGCTGCTGCTCCAGCTTATGCTGTAGGAAACGTGGACAAGCCTCAAGGCCCGAACTTGGCGACCAGTATGTTCTTACTTAATACTCGTTATGCTAGTGTATTGTTTAATTCTGGTTCAAATAGGAGTTTTGTAGATATACAATTCAGTCGTCTTATCGATAAAGAACCAATAGACTTAGCAACTAAGTATAATGTGGAATTAGCCTATGGAAAGATTGTTAGCACTAATTCTATACTAAAAGGGTGTTCCTTGAAGTTAGGGAATTGCGTGTTTGATATAGATTTGATGCCTATAGAGCTAGGATCGTTTGATGTAATTATTGGGATGGATTAGTTAGACGCTCCCCAAGGCGCTTGTGATGATTGTAAAGAAGAAGGACGGATCGTTCAGAATGTGTATCGACTATAGGGAATTTAACAAATAAGTCATCAATTCTAGGTGTATTAACTTATTTGATCCTTGCAACTGATCTGAGTCAAGTGTGTACTCGAAGATCGACTTGAGATCGGGTTATCACCAACTGCGAGTTAGAGAGAAAGATATTTCTGTAACTGCTTTCCGTACCCGGTATAAGCATTTTGAGTTTCAAGTGATGACGTTTGGTTTGACGAATGCGCCAGCTGTGTTTATGGATTTGATGAACCGTGGGTGCAAGTCGTATTTGGATAAGTTCGTCATTGTGTTTATTGATGATATCCTTATTTATTCCAAGAGCAAGGAAGAACATAAGAAGCATTTGAGAACATTTCTTGAATTGTTGAAGAAAAGAGAAGCTGTACGCGAAATTCTCTAAGTGTGAATTTTGGTTAGAATCGGTGCCAATTTCTTGGGCATTTGATTGACAACAAAGATGTTTGTGGAGATCCTGCCAAGATTAAAGCAATTAAGGATTGGTCGGTACCAACAACGCCGACTGAAGTTAGGCAATTCCTTGGTTTAGTTGGTTATTATCGGAGATTCATCGAAGGATTTTCGTTGATCACGAATCCATTGACCAAGCTTACTAAGAAGAATCGGGATATAAGTAGGAAATCACTCAGTAATTCAACCGAATGATAAGTGATTGGCTGTGAGTGATTATGACTGCGAGATTCTCTACCATCCTGGAAAGGCGAATGGAGTAGATGATGCACTTAGTAGGAAGGAAATAGAAAAGCCTCTTAGAGTTATAGCTTTGGTGATGACGAAGAGTGTGGATTTGACTGGGATGATTTTGAAGGCTCAAGTGAATGGGTTGATGAGGGATAATGTTAAGGCAGAGAATCTGGGAAGAATGATGAATCCACTTTTTGTGGTAAAGTCAGATGGACTGAGGTATTTCGAGAATCGAATCTGGTTACCGTTATGTCAACCTGAGGAAGGAGTGCCTGGACTGTGAGATTTAGTTATGAATGAATCTCATGATACGAAGTATTCGATGCATCCTAGATCAGATAAGATGTATCATGACATGAAGAAAGTGTACTAGTGGTCGAATATGAAGGCGGATATTGCTCGCTATGTTAGTAAGTGCTCGACTTGTGCGAAAGTTAAGGCTGAACACAAGAGACCGTCTGGATTATTGGTTCAACCAGAGATTCTGGAATGGAAGTGGGAGAAGATTGCTATGGATTTCGTAACGGGTTTACCAAGAACTCCTAGTGCTTATGTTATGATATGGGTGATCGTGGATAGATTGACGAAATCTGCTCACTTTTTACCTACGAAGAAGACGGGTGGTATGGGGAGACTTACCAGTGTCTATGTGAAGGAGATCGTCTGTAGACATGGAGTACCTTTATCGATTATTTCAGATCGCGGTAGTAGACTTACTTTTGAGTTTTGGAGATCTCTTCAGCGTGCGTTAGGCACTGAGTTGAGTCCGAGGTATATTGGACCATTTAAGATCATTAAAAGAATTTGACCGGTAGCATATATGTTGAATTTGCCGAATGAGCTTAGTGTCATTCACAACACGTTTCACGTGTAAAAACTGAAGAAGTGTTTAGCGGATAAGGATTTGGTAATTCCTTTGGATGAGATTCAGCTCGACGATAAATTGCAATTTTGTGGAGGAACCGGTGGAGATTATGGACCGAGAAGTCAAGAGATTGAAGCATAGTAGAATTCCCATTGTGAAGGTACGATGGAAATCTAGGCGTGGACCGGAATTTACATGGGAACGTGAGTACTTATTTAAGGAAAAAGTATCTGTAGAAACTAGAAGGGGGGGGGGGGGTTGAATAGTTTCTTATATTTACTTGTTAAAAGATGGTTTTCAAAAATCATTTTTCAAAAACTTAGGCTTGAGAAAATATGTGAAATCTTCTTATGCACAATATGAACAATGATAGTGTAACTAAACTAATTCTAACTAAAATATATGCACAAAGAATAAAGAATGTAAAGAGTTAAGGGTAAAGAAAGATCAAACCAAACACCAAGGATTTATAGTAGTTCGGAAACGAAGCTCACTCCTCGTTCCTACTCCACTCCTCGTTCCTACTCCACTCCTCGAGTACTCCTTACTCGAGAGTTCACTACACAACAAGCTCCTTATGGTTGAGAAAACCGTACACGTTGCTTAACCAATTTCCGACTCTAAGCTAAAAGTCGAGCCCTAAACGTAGCTAGGACCAATCTACACAACTATACTTAGTACATACACAACTTCCAAATAGACACAACTACTTGGATCTTCACAACTATGACACAACAACAAATGTATAAGATTTGATCTTCAAAGGATCTTTGGTGGTGGACTCAACACTTCACAAGGATAGTGTTCTTCTCTTTGCACTTGGAGAGGAAGGGATGGAAGAAATAGATTCACTTCTAAACAAGTAGTAATCAATCAAATGATCAAAGATTTGAGTGATTAAAGAAGAGTGTTTGAATCTGGAAATAGATGTGCAAAGGAGATGAGTTGAAAAGCTAAGAATGGTCCACAATTTATAGGACAAAGGGCCAACGGATATATCTGACCGCGGTTCCTTATCACAACCGGCGGTTCACTATTGATAAGGAACCGCATAGGCACTAGGGAACCGCCGCGTAGACTCCGCTCCCTTTTTTGTCCTTTAGTGGTGGAGGTCTTATCTAGATTAAAAAAATATCCTGATAGAATATTCCTAATCAAATAAGAATATGCCATTTTCAAATTTTCAAATATATAATTTAATAAAATATTTTCTTAAAAAGAAAGTTTAATAAAAACTTGTCACACTTAATTAAAAGTGAGTTTTAAGAAAAGATTAGATCACTTGATCACTTGATTAAGGTTAGTACTTGTTTATTCATACCTTAAGTGAAAATGGGTAAAATGAAAAATACTTGAACTCAAGAATTCGTTTTTCGTTGTTTTCGTAAATGCTTGTTTTTATATATTGTCGTAATCAAAACTAAGCGAGGCCGAAAAATGCAAGTAACGTTTTTAGGCATTATTGCATTAACAATCTCTCCCTTTTTGATTCTGACAATACATAAACTCAATCATATAAAAACAAGATTTTCGAAGACGAGTTTATTCATTTCTCCCCCTTTGTCAAAGCAAAAAGGTTGCACAAGTCGGTGTTGAAGAGACGAACTTTGCAAAGACTCCCCCTTGGTGCTTACTCCCCTTGTTTGGGGCACCGAGGAATCGAGATATGGTGACAAGCTACATAGAAGGGTTAGTTGAACAAAAGAGACAACCAACAAGATATAGCTATAGGTCACAAATAAAATAAAAAGAGGAGAAAACACAAAGATAAAGATCCAAGTGAAGTCACTAAAATAAAATCATACAAAGATGTATGGAAAAGAAAACAAGCCAAAAGCATAAATCTAATCCTAGTTAATCTAGAATTCTAAGATTTTCTTGAATTAGGTGTCTTGTGGATAAGCAACCAATGCTTATATGAAATACAAGGTAATGGCGGAAGGTGGTGGTGGTGGCTTGGTGGAGATCTCATAATCATAGTGAAGAGGAGGCTTGATTAAGAGACTCTTGATGTAGCTCAACTCCTCATAGATGTGTGCCATAGCAAGATGTTGATATTTACAATAATGACAATATGTCCCATGGTGCATGACATTATCATGAGAATAAGGAAGAACACTAAAGGGTGGTGGTGGAAGAAAAGATGTTCCACAATCAACATTCTTGGTAGGAGAAATGTGATTAAGAGTGTTCTTGGGTGAGTTTGGATCGAAATGGTTTT